>CAUYON010145279.1:0-40055 GCA_963573935.1 Arctocebus calabarensis
AGAAACGGAGAGAGCTTCTCTCTCCCCACTAGAATTTTCTCCCTCTAACAGATGCCTTAATGTTTTCTGTATTCTTTTCTTTCTTTTCTGTGAATAAATTCTGTCTTACAAAAATTAAAAAAAATAAAAAAATAAAAAAAACTAAGTAAATAGATAAGACATGTTTTCTCATATTTTATTGTCTATGGTTTTCAATGCAAAATAAGACTTTCTCCTAAGTGTGGGCAGTAATTACCAATGATATTCTATATGTTAGACTTCTCAGCTCACTTCCTAGCCACAGCACCAAGAGTGAATGTCTCTCATTTGATAGGGTTCCAAGGCAGAGTTACGCTAATCTAACTTTGCTATTTTACAATCTCAAAAGGAATTTTGGATAAGAAAATCTTAGTTTAATAAATTGCTAATCATGTGGAATTCATTATTCAATAACTTTACTTTTAAAGTGTAACAAAAATTTCCTCGTAGAGGCACAGCGCCTGTAGCTCAGCATCTAGGGCATTGGTCAAATACACCGAGGCTGGCGGGATATTGTATCCTCATTTATAAGTGAAATATGTTTGTAATTTCCTTTTATAACAATATATTTTCTCCAATTTCAATATCAGGTGTATCCAGATCAAGTAGAATGACCTTGAAATATTTCTTCTTTTTTTATTGTTTACAAGATTTCTGGAATTGCTTGTCTTCTAAAATTATTGTGGTCTATGAGTTTATGATAGGTTGAACTTTGTTATTTCATTTAATTCATTGCTTAATTACTGTTTTCCTATGAATGATTGTACTGTGGTTAATATGTTAGCATAGCAGTATTCCCAGATAGTTTTTTGTTTCTTGGGAGGTTGGGCTTTTGGAGGGCAGAGTGAATACTTTACATGAAATATCTTACTTTATAACAGTGAAATTGCTTTCTCTTTTGTCTTGTGATTTTTTTTGAAGGTGAAATTTAAGTTTTTGTGTGAGTAGTACTATTATAACCTATCTTGAGTGTCTTGATTGTACTCTATCACATCATACCTTTGTTTAATTCTTAAACTGTTCACTTGTTTTAAAAAAAAAAAAAAAGAAAGAAAGAAAGTTCCCCTTAGAGATTATTTTGAATTCGCTTTGTTTTTCTTAAATTAAAATAGTCACAAAATATCAATTTTAACATGGAATAGAAAGCTCATCGCTTGCACCATGCTGATATTTTTCTCCTTTGGTTTAAAATAGTTAAATTAACTACCATCCATGTACACTTTCTCCTAAACCAGTCCGCGTAATTCCTGGTTGCTCATCCTCTTTTGATCTGCTCCTTTGACAATGTTTCTTTCCTTGGAGGTGTTTGCAACGCAGTGTCCAATAAACTCTATCTGAAAACGGATTGACAACACCTATGTACAGAAAACTGATAGCATTAGTATAGTTTATTTATTATTTAAAATTCAGTTATTATGGTGTTTTTTGTATTGTGATAATATATACACTGCAAAATTTATTATCTTAGCCACTTAGAAATATACAACCCATAGAATGATGTTCTGAACCTGTCACCACCTTTCATCTCTGGAACTATTTTCATCTTATAAAACTGAACATCTACACCCAAGAAACAAATTATGTATAAATTTAAAGGACATAATTGGACCTATTTTAGATGGGAGTTTATATAAAACACAAATACAGTATGTTGAAATGGGTCTTGGTTTTACTTAATGTAGCAGTTATCCACATATGAAGGCTGAGAACATAAAACCTCTATACAAAGTCATAGAAAAACATTGAATTACTTTTCAAATTCAACCTATTATTATTATAACTTAACCTGTTACTTTTATTGATATTTTTATCTTAGGGATATATCAAATTTGTGAAAAAAATAGATTCTCATTATAAACGTTGCAACAGAGAAGTAATATGAGAGCTAAGTATTCAGCAAATGCAATAAGATGAAATTTCTTGATGCTTATTATAACACGATTTGGCTAGAACTGATGACTTTTTTAGACTTACTATTTTTAGAGGTAATAATAACTATCTTTTTGAGACTTCAACACGTTGATAATGGACTACATATTTTATCTGTGATACCTATTTATTTTTCATCACAATTTACGATAAAAATGATGCATGTCCCAAGATTATTAGCTCCTTGAGAAACTGAAGTACAGTATGATGCCACATATACACACTCACTCATGAATACATGAAATTCCCGAGATTCCTCATTTTGAAGTATAAGATTAAATGGAATTTGGAAGTTGAAGATAATTCAAGATACCGACCTAAAAATTAAATATTATTTTGATATATCCAAATATTTTCTTTTTATTTCTAACCAGAGTTGAGGCAAACAATACAACACTAAGAAATGAGATGAGACAGAGAGAGAGAAAGAAAGGAGTTTGTACTTCTCGGGAATGAGTGAACCTAAATGAAAACAAGGATAATTGAAATGTAGGGAATAATTAGCTTTCTATTTAAAACAAAGTAAACAGCTCAGACATTTACTTTGTATCTACCATTACCCAAGAGATATTTCAATGTTTCAACTTGCTACATGCTAAACTTGTCAAATTTGTTTAATGAATTGCACAAACAGCATTACACAAGATTGCACATCAGTTTATATATTTTTTATCTTTGTGAACTTCTATATCAATCTGTAAAGACATTTCAAATGTGTTCATGTGACAGATGTGGAAAAATCACCAAAGGTCTGCTTAAGTAATATCTATTTATTAGAAAGCTGTCACTATAAAACATGTGATACAACCAAAATAAATATGTATGTGGAATCTGATCTTTAAATGGCTTACATTCATTTTCTTTAAAAAAAAAAAAATGAGTGGAACTGACAAACCATGTGTTAATGCATACCTGATGGATGACATGTATAGTCCAGTGTTTGAGAAACAAGTTCAGAATTATTCCATCTAACTTTGAATCGCGATGCCTCAGTGGAAAAAAATCTGTAAACTTGAACAATTTATTAAACTTTTCCATATCACATTTTCATCATCACTAACATAAAGATCATATTGGTGTTTAACTCAGAGGATTTTGCTGAAAAGTAAACGTATTGGTACCTGAAAAGTGTTTATAACAAACCCTGACATTAAATAAATATTGACTACTATTATATAAATGACCATAAAAGTAGAAATATCCCAACTGATTACTACTTTAATTATAAAGCAATTTATTTTATTTCAAGAAATGCTGTTATATATTTAGAAGTCTAGATAGCATTAATGTCTCTAATTCATAAAACTGCCACTAAGATACAGTTTTTACCTAATTACAGGAGACATTTTATCATATTGTAAAACTTAAAACATAAAATGACGTCTACATGACCTAATACATTTAAATGTTATATTAAATGATGTTTTAATTTTTCATCCATGGACTATGACAATCCTAATAAATATTTTGTCATTGTTGAGGCATAATTAGATTTCATTTTTAGGTTTCAAATTCCATCTCTCTATATACTTACATTTAAAATCAGGCTGAACATCACAAGTCTGAACATTTGAAAATTTTAGGAGGAACCAACTGGTTGCTGAGAGGAAATGCTCATTGAAACATTCCAGATTTGAGAGTTTTGGACTTGAGATGCTCAACCAATATAATGTAAATGTTCAAAAATCTGAAAAAAAATCTGAAAATACTTTTAGTAATTTTGGATAAAGGATATTCAACTCTAACATGTACTTTTGTATATACATCCACTAAGTGCACACATATAAATATTTAAGAGATTTATATTCAGACAGTACAATTGTGCTGAGGTAAGACACAGTATTTTTCAGGCTTCTAAAGCCCATTTCCGAAGCAGGAATATTTGTGGGGACATCACCTACTGTGTATAATGCATTGGTATATTTCAAAACTATTAAGAAAAGAGCATAATTGTCTAACTACAACAAATAAGTGAGCAAGGGGATGGATGTGTTAGCCAGTTCAATGAAGCATTTCACATTATGTATCAAATCTGTACACCGAACCCCATATGTGCATCCATGTACACAGTTGTGATTTGATAACAAATTTCTTCATTAGAAAAAAAATTAATAAAACAAAAACATCTTATTCAGTATTAGTATCCACAGAGTGTTTCAGTTTTGACCTTTCCCTGTCCCCATCCTCTACGAGCACAAAGATATGGCTTAGAGTGATTTTTCACTACGCAACTCAATCTTGTGTAACTTAGATTTCACATCTCAAAATCTTATTTTTATACATTTTATAGCACACAATGTTGATCATATAGGCTGCTGTGCTCCTCAACCCCAGTGACCAACCCCAGATGCTGGTCTGAAGGTCCAGAGATAGAAACTGCTCTGGAAGCTGCTACGGCTCCAACTACATCCATTCATCTCTAACACCCTCCGCTCGGACCCTTCTATGATTTTTCCCCCCTTTACCGTCATGCAGGTTTTTGTTCTTGAGTCTCACTCCGTTGCCTTGGGTAGAGAGACCATGCAGGTTTTTATTTTTTATTTTATTTATTTATTTTTTATTGTTTGGGATTCATTGAGGGTTCACGGATTGCATTTGTTAGGTAAAGTCCCTCTTGTAGTTGCGTTCACCCTCAAGAGCTGGGCCATACGCTGTGACCAGTCGTCCCCTCTCTGAGCTCTCCCCACCCCCTAACTTCTATTAGCCCATCTGTCTTCCTATTAGCATTCTGGCTTCTCCATTCTTATGATGCTTTACTGAGAAGAATGTGTTCCACCTCCATCCAGGTTAATACAAGAGATCTAGTCTTCGTCTTTTATGGCTGAATACTATCCTCTGGTATACATATATCACAGCTTTGTTTATCCATTTCAGGGTTGCTGGACATTTAGGCAGATTTTTAATAAATTTTTTTCTAGTCTTCCCATAGCACTCTTAGCCAGACCTTCTTCTACACACGTTATATACCTCCCAATTATAGATCCTACATTTATTTTACTTTTCTAAGACCAAAACACACACACACACACACAGGCACACAGAGCTCCTATGATTTTATGGTTTTCGACTAGAGCCAGCAATCACTACTCTTTCATTAATCTTTATATATGGTCATTAGCCTACTCAGTTTCATCAAAGTAAGACATACTTTTTTTTTTTTTTTTTTTGCAGTTTTTGGCCAGGGCTGGGCTTGAACCCTCCACCTCTGGCATATAGGGCTGGCGCCCTACTCCTTTGAGCCATAGGCACTGCCCTGTAAGACATACTTTTGACTAATTTTTTACTATGTCATCTTCCAGTTGGAATTTTTTTTTTCAGTTCGAATTTTACTTCCTAAAAATCCTCAAAATTAAGCCACGATCGCTTTTTATTTTGTTACCTCATTGTCTTGTCTTTTATTGAAACAAAACAGGTCACTTGTGATTGATCGCTAGGCTATGGAGTTCTCCCAGAAAATTTACATGCCATTAATATTGTTAAATATCGTGGGTTATGTTTCTTCCTTATGTTCTTCCATCCAGTAATATAATCATATCACAGTCTGTTGTAAGTTGATGTATTAAGTCACATTCTCAGTCTGATCAAAGATTCCTCTTTGTAATTTCAATATATTTAAGGGTAGAAACTGCATAGATGAATTGCATGGTGGGAAGTCTGGGATTTTAGTGTGTTATCCAGAATTTCATCCGAGAGGTGATTTCTTGTCCTTTAGCTCCCTTTCAGCCACCAAACTTCTGAATCTTCACTGCCCATTGTACCGCTCTGTTCATCCACAGCTGAGACCCCAATAGCGACAGAGGACGTGTGGTGCTAGGTGTTCTGTCACCAAACTGCTTCGCTTAGGACTATGGTCTCTGGCTCCTTCCTAATTGTCATCAGGGGAGAGTCAGTGCTATTGATTTGCATATGTTGATTTTGTAACCTGAGACTTTACTGAATACATTTATCAAATCTAGGAGTCTTTTGGAGGAGTAATTGCGGGATTTTTTTAGCTATAAAGTCATATCTTCAGCAAATGCAGATAGTTTCATTTGCTTTTTTTCAAATCTGGAGGTGTTTGTTTATTTCTCTTGCCTGATTTGACTGGCTAGGACTTCCACTATTATGTCAAATAGTTCTGGTGAAAATGTGCATTTTTGCTTTGTTGCAATTCTGAGGTGGAATGCTTTCATCTTGTCCCCATTCAATATAATGTTGGGTGTGGGTTACTCATGTATTGTATGGATTTCATTATTTTGAGGTGTGTTCCTTTTATACCTAGTTTGCTAAGAGTTGTTGTTAGGAAGAGATCCTGGAATTCATTTAATGCTTTTTCTGCACCTATTCATATGAGCATATGTTTTTCCATTTTTAGTTCTGTTTATCTGATGAATCATATTTTTGTCTTGTACGTGATGAATCATCATTAAATTCTTGGGATAAAACCCACTTGATACTGGTGAATTATTGTTTGAGTGTATTATTGGATTTGGGTTGCTTGTATTTCATTGAGGATATTTGCATCTTTGTTTCTTAGTGATAATGGTCTGTGTTTTTTTTGTTTCTTGTGTGTCTTTTCCTGGTTTTGGTGTCAGGATAACACTGGCTGCATGGAATGAGTTATTGAGCATTCCTTCTTTATCAAACTTTTATGATTTCAGCAGGACTGAGCGTCATCAGTTCTTTGAATGTCTGGTAGAATTCAGCTGCGATCCATCTGCTCCTCAGCTTTTATTTCTTGGGAGATTTTTTATTAGCAATTCAATCACACTAGTCATTATTAGTCTGTTCAGGATTGCTTTGTTTTCCTAATTGAAGCTTAGAGGGGTATATGATGCTAGGATTTTACCTATTACCTCTAAATAATCTGATTTTGTTGCATGGAAGTGTTCATATTAGACTCAGTTAATCTTTGGTATTTCACTGATATCTGTTGTAATGCCTCCTTTTTCATTTCTGCATAAACTTATTTGAATCCTACATTTTTTCACAAAGCACATTTTCTCCCCTCTACACATTCTAACACATACTCTTTGGTTTTTCCACTCTCTTATGTAATATTTTCACATAGTCTGTTTTCTTGACAATCTTCCACCACCCTGACCAGCAACTAAAATTTTTCTGACACATAGGAGGAGTCCCCTGGAATTACATGCATTGCCAGTCCAGTGCAATACCTCAAAACTAACAATGTCCTCAAAAACAAGGGAAATATGAGAAACTGTCACAGTTAACAGGAGATTAGAAATACATGGCCACTAAATGTAATCTGTTATTCTCAATGAAATCATGAAATGTAAAAGGAATACTTCAATCTTGCCTCTTTTTTCTCTATTTTGTGAAATAAATATTCTTTATTTTAAAACTGTTTTTGATTAAGATAAAATGTTGTCAAGAGAGTAGAAAAAATTTGTATTTACCTCTCACCTATGTTTCTCTATTATTAATATATGATAATAGTGTGATGCTTTCATCAATAATAATCAACCAATACTGATACATTATTGTTAACTGATGTCCATTTATTCGGATTTCTTTAGTTTTCACCTAATGTCCTTTTCCTGTTCCAGAATCCCATGTAAGATTAATTGCATTATATTCAGTAGTCATGTTTTCTTATTGTCCTTTTGACTGTCACAGTTATTTGAGCTTGCATATGTTTTAATGGACTTAAGAGTTTTGAATGGTGCTGATGAGGTATTTTGTAGAATGCTCTTCAGTTGGGACTATCTAGTGTTTGCTCATGATTGTACAGGGTGATAGGTTTTAGGGAGGAGGCCAGAGTGAGTGTCACTCGCTTTTTTCAGAGGTCAAGGGTACATATTTCTAAATGACAATACTATTTATATTAATCACAAGGTAGTATTTTCCAGTTTCTCCCATCAAAATTTACTTTTTCAATTTTTTAAAAGTTTTAAGTGCAATATTTTATATCCTCCCATTTTATGGCACACATTTTATAGAATATAGTCAATATGGGCAAACCAAAATCTAAGAAATGGGAAACTATGCTCTACTTTTTTGAGGGAATAATATTTCTACAAATTATTTGAATTTTCTTACATAGGAAATTTATCTATTATATAATCGTTTATTTAGTCATATACTTCTTCCATCGTTTTTTTTCCACTGAGTTTTAAAAAAATATTTTTTAAGTACATTGGGGGGTAATGATGCCTGTCTTCTCAGCATGACATTCTAATGACTGCACATGGAACCTATTATTTTCATACACTACTCTCACTTTTATTCCTAACTGTTGGTCACATTTCACTTCATCTTCTTTGTAGCATTTTCTTACCCTGATGACTTTATATGCGTTATTTGCGTTGATTTGAACATTACTTTTAGAGCCCTCATATATGATTTTAAATAGCCACTTTGAGGGAGCTAGTCCTTCACCTAAGTGAAGGGCTGAATTTTTATGTCCCCTCAAAATTCATATGTCCCAACCTTACACTCAACATAATGCCAGTAGGATATGGGACTTCTGAGAGGTGACAAACTGATGGGGGCTGAGCCCTGGTGAATAGCATTGGAGGCCTTATAAAAGAGGTCACAAAGAATCCTTCATCTCTTCCACTATGTAGGGTTTCCAGAAAACAATAGCCATCAGGAAACAGAATGCAAATGTGCCAGTGCCTTGACCTGGGACAATCTAGCCTCCAAATGCACAAAAAAATAAATTTCTATTGTTAATCAGCCACTCGGTTTGTGTCATTTTTGTTATAGCAGCCGGAACAGACTAAAACACTAAGGGATGCAATTTATTTGTGTGTGTGTGAATCGCACTTTCTATGAGAGGCATAAATTATTTTTTCTTTTATATGATACTTTCACATCTAGTCCTTCTAGAAAGTTCCATACAATATCATTACAAGCACTGATGAGTTAATTTAATTCTTAATCTATAATTCAGCTTGTATCTGTAAAACTATTCTTATAACAAATGCAAGATGTTGTTCTTCTCAGCACCCCATGGAACATACTCAAAAATTGACTACATCTTAGGTCACAAGCAAATTTAAAAGAATAGAAATTATTCCTTGCATTTTCTCTGACCATAATGGAATAAAAGCTGAACTCAATAACAACAGGAATCTGCATACTCATACAAAAACATGGAAGATTTCTCTTACAAACAATGTAAAGGTATTTATTGTGTGATTTATTCTAGGTTACAAAGTAACAGGGCTTATCAGAGAAAATACGGAAATTTAGGGAAAAAACTATAAAAATGCTGTACATTCTACTTCTCCAGAAAGTTGTCTTTAATTTTTAAATTTTAAGTCATTTTTTCTACTCTCATTTTTCCAGTGATTGAGAAGAAGCATTTCCTTTTGTTTATTTTTTCTTAAATTTCACAATTTAAAATTTTCAAAATAATTCTGCATTCTATATTTCTCTATTAAGATAAATGCAGGATCTTTTAAACTTTCTCAAGTATATAAATTATAGCAATATTTGAGATATCTGAAGTCCTTACTGTATTTTGTGGAATATGCAATACTTTTTGAGAAGAGCATAACAACCTCAGATTAAGTTAAGTGAATGTATTTAATATAAACATGCAAAATCACCTATTAGGACCAATTTATTGTAGTTTCAATAAAATAATGTGGAAAACAGAAACCGTTAATAAAGTTTATTTTTTCTATATTCTTCACACCCATGTAAGCATTGAGTTACAACCAGTGCAAATTCTATCCTATAGATAAGAGATTATCTGATTACAATATTTGCAGCAAATCAAATTGCATTAAAGCAATTTATCTCTAATATCTTAATAGGAAAATTATATTTACTTAAGGATACATAACAAAATTGAGAAGGAAGAATTACAAGATATTGCTCTTATAAAAAAATAAATTCTCCTTCTTGGTCAGTAAATTTGAACATCATTGTCAGCCCATGATATAAAGCTAGATATTTCTTACATTAGTGTAAGGAAAGCCCCATTATGGAGTACTGTATTTCCACATTTTTATTTATTTTCAAATATTTTTAAATGTTGTTTGTATATAATTACACCTTAAGAGTAAAAGACATATTACCAATAAACTGAAAGACATTATAATTTAAGTTAAATTGAACTCTTAGATTTGGCACACCTTCTGAAACTAATCTGTGGTTTCCAGGAAATCAATAGTGCTCAATCAAAATCTTTAAGAACACAAACTACTTTAATTTATTATTTGTTATTGTAGTCAAGGAGAATTAAAACAAGTATACCCTTAAAGTTATTTCTCTCCTTTCCAGCTTTCATTTTATAATATGTATTCCAAAACAAAAGAAATAGTTTCTAAGTCAAAAATATCATAGAAACATAGAAAATAGGAAATAAAATTATTTAATAATTACATGTATAATTATGTACCTTTTATCAACAACGTGTCACTTATCCAATACAGAGTTGAATTGTATCCACTTAAAATTTATATTTTAAAGTCTTAATCCCTAGTACTTGGTAATTAGATATTATTTAGAAATAAGATCAGTGCACTTATAATTGGATATTAGGGGCACCAACTCCCTCACCCACAGTCTAAAATGCCTGGATAATTTTGACTAAACCCAAACCAACCTACTATTGACTAGAAGCCTTACTAACAACACAAATTGTCAATTAACACAAATCTTGTATGTGATGTGTTTTACAAACTGTATCTAAAAAAAAAAAAAAGGACAGATCTTAAAATGTTAAAAAAAAATCACAAGGAAGAAAAAAGGTATTTATTATTTGTCAAACAGAAGTAGAATATCATAAAAGTTTTCATCTTTATTGTTTTCTCATTGAGTAGGGTAAGAAGGCATTCCTTGCCTTCTCAGCGATGGTAGAACATAAGAAATTCCACATGTAAGTTGACCAGCACTGTACAAACTTGATTTGTTCAAGGGTCAACTATAATTACTTAAGATAAGGTTACACTGGGCCAGTGATTCAAGGGAAAACAAAAATAGGTTGTATAAGTGAGTGCAGTGGTGTTTACAGTTCATTGATCATAACCACTTACAGATTTCTTTTGTTCCTTCTCACTCCCACTGTTTCACATGACTAGCCTTTAAAAACCAACACACAAACAAATAAAAATGCAAGAAAAACAGTCTTTTAAAACCAAAATATTGAGCACATTTTTACAACTTCAAGTGAAAAGAAAACATTTTTGTCTCTTTATTATGCAGGCACTTCCTCTATCAGCAAATAGAAAATGCCTGTTGTTTTATAAAACTCATCACCAGTGTTCTATTTGTATTTTTACTGGAAAACACGAGGAGAAAAAGAGTTAATGAAAATTAAATCTTGAGGGAACTCAAATTTACAATACTGAACAGAAAACGGCTGATGAGTACATTAACAAATACAAAATGTAGAACTGCAAATATTTTCTAGGGCTAGATTAAAAGAGATAATATATATTGAGTTTTCAGTGAAACAAAGCCACTAAAGAAAAAAGTAGTTTTGCTGAAACCTGAGATAAATATTTTTCATAGTAGTCTCCATGTTTGACTGAGGTATGTGGAAGGAATATACACTCTAAATCAAAATGTTAAGGATCTTTCAAAGTGGATTGGAGATACTATTCATTTTCATGAGACCTTTAAAGTTGACACAGTGTAAAACAGAAAGAAGGTCTAAAATATATGGCACAGTTGACTACTCAAAAAATAAACATAAAAATTAATGTTTAAGATATCTGGTATCATTGAATGTTAATTAATTTTGTTGTGATGATCTAAAATAAAAATTCAAAGGCATTTTGTGTTTTACCTGATAAAATATTTCCTTGCCATTTTCCCTTAAATATAAAATACTGTAGTAATAAGCAAATGTTTATTTAAACTAAATGTACAAATATGAATGTAGTAAAAATATGGAAATATATATGTATGACGTGTTGTTCAATAGAATGTTAACTAAAGACTAACTTATAAATAGTGGGACCTTGAGTAGGCATAAAAAAAATTATTTGAATGTCATAAGTCTTATAATAGATGTTGCAATTTATGGAGGAATATTTCATGTCTTTGGAATAAATTTCCACAAAGCATTAGGGATTTCTCCATCAATTAGGGAGACTCTGAATGACTTCCTAACTCTTTTTCGGTGTGTCAGTTTTCCAGATTGTGGGCCAATACAGTTTACCCCTGTAAGGATTCTGATTAAGTATGTCGCATCTCACTAGGCTAAATTGTGATAAATTCCTGCTTCTAAATTAATCTTTTGTCTTGGTTTCATTCTTATTTTCTGTTCAAATTGTACTTTTACTTTCCAGTGTGAAGAATATCATTCTAACTAAGGCACTAGCCTAAATAAAACAGATATTAGTTGTTAAATAAATATACAAAATACCCCTGTGTAGAAAATAGAGAAATTATTTTTCTATATTTTTGGATACTTGTTTATGTAAATGTGCTCTTGGAGCAAAATAGTCATAGAGCACATCTGCATATTCACTTATAAGATGTTAACATATTTAACTTGAGCCATTAAAAATGAGATAGCAAAAATATATGCTCTAAATGTCTGTAAAGGATTACAAACTTTAATAGATAAAGTGATAAAGTGATTTCAACAAATGTCTGGATGTATAAAAATGTATAAAAGTATTTATCATTATAAGTATGTTATGTAATATTACATTTTAACAATTAAGTAGAGCCATAGTGGTTGTTAGTATCTAAAAGATGTAATTATGACTTTTTGGCATTGTGATTGAAGCAACTGAATTTAATGCATACTGTATAAAATTTAAAGTATCATTTATACCTATTCAAAATATTCTGATTTCGAGGGTCTTTTAAAGTAATAGACTAGGTAGTAGTTCTACAATTTTTACAGTCAATTAAAGCCTTAACATTTTCAAATTCTGAATGTTTCAGATCTAATGAGTTAATTAATTAATTGACTTACTTCATCCTTACATACCAAATATGGATTTCTATTCAAAATATTGTTAGTCAGTTTCAAGTAGTTTTGGAATTTAACACTAGATCCAAAGGTCACCTGGATCACTATATTTGAAATGAGCTACTTAATGACTTCAAAAAAAATTATCATTTCATCATGCTTATTGCAGTTTTAGTGATTGTTTGAATCCTACTTTATTAAGTATTTTAGCAGTCATTTGTTACATTCATGACAAAATTAGCTTATACCCTCATTGGCCAAATTTTTTCTACAAAGATCAAACTAGTAAATATCTTAAGCTTTTGAACTCATAACAAATTGACACAACTAACTCAACTCTACCACTGTAGTGTGAAAGCAACTATAGCCAATATGTGAATGAATGGATGTGGTGGGGTTTCAATAAAACTTTATTTATAATACAGCACAAGCACAATTTGGACATGTGGGCTTTAGTTTACTGATATATGCTTTGTACCATTTTAAATGTACAATACATATTTTTAGATCTCTTTTGTCCATCTTCCACTTTTCTTATTACATTTATTCAATATGTCTAAAATTGGCCTCACTTCTTCTAATACCTCCTCTTAATCCTCCAAGCAAAAAGTCAGAGTTATTTTTATCCAATTTCTCCTCTTGGCCTCTCTTGTTCAATCATATTTTTGTAGATTTATTTCTACAGCATCTCAAGGTTTATTCTTTCACTCTGTAGACCATGATGTTACCCTAATTCAGCAGTTAGTACTCTCACTTTGACCAATTTTAAAAAATATTCTAAATCAATTTTCCCAGATTTTTCTCGTCTTTAATATATTCATCCATTCTATAAAACATCTTTGAACATTAGTGCAACTCCAAATCACAAAACCACTTCTCTCTTGAACAAGCTCCAGTTATGCATTCTGCTTTTTCATTGTTATAAATTACTTTTGTTCCAGTGAACAATGCCAATGGAATTCGTAAATCCAATATTTAATTCTCAGTTCTCATCAAGCTTGACCATTTGGTGATTTGACAAGGTGCTCACTTACTCCTACTTGAAATATTTTCTTCCTTTAGCTTTTAGCACCTTGAAATTTCTCGGTTTTATCCTCTGTGCTTCTGGCTACTGTTTTCGTCTTTTGTTCTCCTCACCTCTCTAATCTCTAACTGTTGGAATCCCCCCGAACTGAGTCTTTCCCTGTTGATTAGAGGTCAGCCAATATTTTTCTTACCTACCATCTTTTCCTTTACTTATCAAATAGCCATTTTAATGTTTCCAAAATTATTGGAGGTTAATTTTTCTTGCTTTTATAATACTTTCTTTAAGGAAGCATTTCAGTACGAGTACATTATTTCAGTTTTTTTTATTTAATCAAGAATCTCAGCATTATATATTAAATAGGAAAGTTGCTTTTGCAGTGGAAGCAGTGAAAACATTTTCTTCAGAGTAGTTATTTATTACATACAAAGAATCTAATGAATATTTTAAAACATAGGGTCATCTTCTCTAAAGTCAATAATTTTCTCTATTACATAAGGTGGCAGTCAATTTTAAGCTTCATAACATAAATGAAAAATAAGGTAAATTAATGCTTGTAACCAAGTAAGCATAGCTTATTTTTACAAAACAAATTTGTTTTATAAGCTTTAAAATTGAGCCTTTGAATCTTTAAAAATTAATGGATAACATTTATTTTTAAGCTATAATACTGCTCACCATTTTGAAGTTTTCTGAATGTTAATCACCGAGTCATTTATGCAAATATAAGGCACCTATTTTAAATTCAATAAAAGGGGGGAGGAGAACGATGGCAGACTAGAAGCAACCTGCTCACCTACTGAAAGAGGCCAATTGGCAAATGGATATTCACCTTCACATCAATCAACTAAGGAAAATCTCTGGGAATCCACAGAGAGGGGCAGAAGCTCCCAAAGTACAGGAGAGGGAAAAGATGAGAGGTGCATGGTGAAGGCCCCGACATGTAAGGGACAAAGGAGAGAATTCTGAGTCTCCTTGCTTCCCCAGTGGGCAGCCATTGCGATCTGAACATCAGAAGGGACCTTCCATTGCAGAGTCCACCAGTCTGACACTTATCTCCAGGGAGCCTACTGGAGCTCTGCAGCAGTGCTGTTCTAAAGAGAAAGGCACAGGAGGGTCCCACTGGCCTACACTCCATGGGTGTTGTAGCTGGGGCAGTCAGATCTGTTGCTACCATCTTTCTATCACCTCAGCAGGTCAGAGGGGCTGGTTGCTCTTGCATGTCCTGTGGAAAGATGATGTGCACCTCTGCTGCCAATGGGTGACCTGAGCATGGCAAATGCTCAGTCTGCTGCAGGGTGATCCTGGCTGCCACTAATGTCCTTGGGGGCAGGATGGTGCTCAGGCTGATGTAGTATAGCAAACACGACCACCTATGTTCTGGGTGGGGTAGCACTCAAGCCGCTGTGTAACAATTACTGCTGCTAATAGGACTAGGCAGGGTTGGGTGTTGCCTGTGGTTCAAAAGAATAGGGCAGTGGCCCCCAGTGGTGGTAGGTTCAATCCAGCCCCCAACAAAATCTGCAAGAAAAAGAAAAAAGAAAAGAACTAGGCAGAGTTATCACACACTTTGCAGCACAATCTCCAAATGTGACAAACACAGGGAAATGGTGAGAAACGAGAAAAAGAAAAGCAGCAGTGTCCAAGGCTCACAATGCATTTGCCTCTCTCCTACAGGACAGTTTTCCAGAGCCGACAATCCAAGGACCCCTCCCTCTGTTCACCAAGTATGAGAGTTCAAAGCACATGATAACATGAGCACTGCAAACCAATGTCTTTAGCTAAGATAAGAGGACTCAGATGTACTGAAAGGGAACACTTTTATACTGTTGGTGGGAATATAAACTAGTACAACTGCTGTGGAGCAGTATGGAGACTCCTCAAAGAACTAGGCATAGACCTACCATACTCTCTGGCAATCCTACTAGGTATATACCAAAAGGAAAAAAAGACACCTGCACCCAAAGGTCTATCGTAGCGCAAATCAGAATTGTAAACATGTGGAATCAACCTAAGTTACCATCAAATGCTGAGTGGGTAACGAAAATGTGCTCTGTGTAGGTGTGTGTGTCTCTGTGTGTGTATTTATCCATTGAATATTTCCCAGCTGTATAAAGTAATGAAATCATGTCTTTTGCAGTAACTCAGATGGAACTGCAGTCTATCATGTTTGGTGAAGTATCTCAGGAATGGAAAAAATTATACCACATGTTCTCTTTTATAAGTGGGCTTAATGAAGTATACATATAAATCATAAAATCTTTTATTAAACACTGTAAACCAAGAAGGGTAGAATGGGAGGGGGATAAGGGGTAAAAATGTATCTGTTAGGTATAAGGTAGACTATTCTGTTAATAGGCACACTGCAAGCCCTGATTAATCATAAGACAACCCATCCATGTAACAAGAAACACTCACAACTCCCCAATTTGTTTTTTTAAATAATAAAAAAGGAATGATAAGGGCAGACTGGAACATTAAAAAGAGAAAATTTTAAAAATGAATTCAATAAACAATTTTGTCAAACTAAGCTTTTTTATCAATAAAAATACAATAAATCTAAATGTACCAGTGGAAATGCATGGCATATTTTGTATTCCAATAGTTTCATCAGAGGCACAAATTTGTGGATATCATAGATCCTTTCCAAAGAGGATGGCCAAACTATTTCTCCCCATATATTGGATCTATCCACCTGCCCTTGCATCTAGGATGGCCATTTGATTTGCTTTGAGATCAGTATCACGTGACAGAAGGAAAAGTAAGTCATATCTGAGCTTAGACTTTATGTGGCTTAGCAACATCCCCTGATGTCTAGGAACCCCAAGGAAACATCCAAGGAGGTTTTGCTTCAGTGTCATGGAACTCTCTGACACCATAGAAAGAAGTCCAGGATACCTGCTGGTAACAACCCATGTAGAGACCCTTGAGACTCACATCGCACACTATGGTGTCAGATGTGTGTGAGGGAAGAATTTTTGATTTTTTTTATTTTTTGGACCTAGTTCAACCTCTTGATCATTTTTCACAACTTATTTGTCCCTATGAGAGACCGTAAACAATCAACCAAAGTAATCAACTAGCAGAATCCAGCCTGGGCTGGAAAATAATAAGTAAATATTGTTTATTATCATTTACTAAATGTTTAGCAGTGTGTTATTTAGAAGTATATTGCACAATGGAATTGATAGCTGCTAAAAGATGGGTATCATCCCAAGAGGACTTCTACTATTCTTCAATATGCTAAATTACACTTTGACTCTTTAGAATGGGATGTGTTTGTAGCAAATTCCCTGGCCAATTTAGAATAAATTTCTTAACTTGTTAAAGATATGAAATATTTTCCAAATATATCTGGTGATTTAAAGTAGCATCTTTGGATAGAAATTTAATAGGAGCCATAGATACAATTTTAAAATTATAGTAGCCATATTTTCTAAGAATACAACTAGGTAAAATTGATTTTAGTAACATGTTTTATTAAACAAAATATATTAAAATGTTATAATTTCAACAAATAATAGTATAAATTTATTAATGAAATTGTTTATATTCTTAAAACTTAATCTTTTATATCCAGTGTGTTTTATAGCTTAAAAAATCTTTTAGTTTGGTCTCTTCTACATTTCAATGCTTACATTTCAAATATAGCTGGAGTAGAGCAGCACCTGTGGCTCATCAAGTGGGGTGCTGGCCCCATATGCCAAAGGTGTCAGGTTCAAACTCAGCCTTGGCTGAATTGCAAAAACAGAAAAATAGGCAGGTGTTGTGGCGGGCGCCTGTAGTCTCAGCTACTAGGGAGGCTGAGGCAAGAGAATCGCCTCGGGAGGCTTAGGCGATTATCTTGCCTCAGCCTAGGAGCTGGAGGTTGCTGTGAGCTGTGTGATGCCACGGCAATCTACCAAGGGTGATATAGTAAGACTCTGTCTCTACAAAATAAATAAATAAATATATAGCTGGAGTACACTACCTTGAGCAATACAGCTCTAGAATATCTTTGTCTTTTTATATATCATTCAAAAAAACATAAACTATCTTTGCCTTTGTGCCTCCCATTTTCTGACTTGCATTATTTCCTACAGGACCTTTTTTATATATCCAAAGTGTATTAGCAATAGAATATAATATCACTAATCGTCATAGAAATGCAAATTAAAAACCCTGGATAGCCAAGGCAAATTTTAGTAATAAAAACAAAGCTGGAGCCATCACTCTAGCATAGACTTTAGGCTATATTAAAAGTCCATAGTGATCAAAACAGCATGGCACTGGCACAAAAATAGAGACATATATATGGCACAGAATAGCAAACCAAGAGACGAAACCATTCTCTGCTAGCCATCTGATTTTTGGTAAACCAAACAAAAGCAAACAGAGGGGGAAATAATCCCCATTCAACAAATAGGAAAACCACATGTAAAACACTGAAACTGGACCCACACCTTTCACCACTTACAAAAATTGATTCAAGATGGATAAAAGATTTTAATCTAAGGCAAAGAATGACAGAAATTCTGTAAGAAAGTATGGGAAAACTTTTGAGGATGTCAGCTGGGGGAAAGATTTCTCTGGAGAAGACTTCAGTGGCAAGAGCAATAACAGGAATAGACAAATAGGACTTAAACTGAAAAGTTCTACACAGCTAAGGGCAGAACAATTAAAGCAAAAAGACAACCTTCAGAATGGGAAAAGATATTTGTATGTTATAAATCTGAGAAAGGTTTGATAACTAGGAGAGACAAACTAATCAATAAGAAGAGAACCTTCTCTGAAGAAGACAGATGAATGGCTAACAAATATGTGAACAAAAATGCTCATCACCCCTTATTGTGAGGTGGATGCAAATCAAAACCACCTTGAGATATCACCTAACTCCAATGAGAACAACCCTCATCACAAAGTCTCAAAGCTGCAGATCCTGGTATGGATTCAGAGAGCGGGGAACACTTTTACACTATTGGTGGACTACAAACCAATACATCCTCTTTGGAAAAAAAGTACGGAGAATCCTCATAGAACTCAAATTAGATGTCCCAGGTGACCCCACAATCCCACTACTAGGCATCTACTCAGAAGAAAAAAAAATATTTTTTCATAAAGAAATTTTCCCTAGATTGTTCATCACAGCTCAATTCACAATTGCTAAGATGAGGAAAAAACCAAATGCCCATCAACTTAGGAATGGATTAATGATCTGTGGCACATACATACCATGGAATATTATTCAGCCATTTAAAGAGGGAGACTTTACATCTTTTGTGTTAACCTTCATGGAGTTGAAGCACATCCTTCTTAGTAAAGTGTCACAAATGGAAAAGCAAACATCCAATGTGCTCAATACTAACATGAAGCCAGTAGACGATCTAATTCATGCTCACATAGGAGAAAAACTCATTTCAATTCAAGTTGGGGAGGAGGAATGAGAGAAGAGGTAAAGTAGAGAAGAGGGCCCGGTGAGCTCCCACCTAATGGGCACGATGAGGGATGTAACACCTGTGAATGTGGGACACAACTACAAGGTGGACTCTTCCTAACAAATACAAATATTGTGACCTGGTTGTTTATACTCTCACATTAACATTAAACAATAATAAAAAACATAATAATGAAGTAATATATAACATAGTGTCTGGAAAGCTTAAAAATATAGCTACTATGATAATTGCTATTAAACTTTATGATTTCTTTCTTTTAAAGATAATATGAGTTTATAATATAGCATTGATCTAAATATTCATTTTAATGTCACATAATATACTAAATTTAGCTGGTAAATCTGCAGCATATATATATATTTTAACATGCATAATTTGCTCATCTTTGAGACTTGGCTTCAAAATAAAAGGAAGAGATGAAAATAAAAATAAATAAATAAATATAAACACAATGAGATACCAACTTATTTCTTTCAGAATGGCTATTATTAAAAAGATTTAAAAAAAATCGATGCTAACACGGATGCCGTGAAAAGGGAATTCTTTTTTTTTTTTTTTTGAAAGGACAGAGTCTCACTTTGTGGTATTCGGTAGAGTGCAGTGACATCACAGCTCACAGCAACCTCCAATTCCTGGGCCTAGGCAATTCTCCTGCCTCAGCCTCCCGAGTAGCTGGGCCTACAGGTGCACACCACAATGCCCAGCTATTTTTTTTGTTGCAATTTGGCCAGGGCCGGGTTTGAAACCACCCTCCTTGGTGTACAGGCCGACACCCTACCCGCTGAGCCCCAGGCGCTACCCTGAAAAGGGAATTCTTATACACTAATGTTGGGAATTAAATTAGTAAAATATCTGTGAAAACAGAATGTGTATGGACATTTCTCAAAAAAACTACAGGTAGATTTTCTATATAGTCCAACAATCCTACTACTGTGTTTCTACCCAAAGTAAAAGAAATCATTTTCTTAAAAAAGACACCTACACTCTTATATTTATCACAGCACAATCCACAATTGTAAAGGTATGAAACCATCCAAAATGCCCATCAACTGATGAATGAAGAAAATGTAGTGTGTGTGTGTGTGTGTGTGTCTTTATACATACATATATATCATGGGATATTACTTAGCTATGAAAAATATGAAACAATGTATTTTTTAGCAACTTGGCTGGAAGTAGCGTCCATTTTGCAAGTGAAGTAATCCTGGACCAAAAAAACAAATACTGCATATTCTTATTTATATGTCTAAGTGGGAGGTCAGCATGGGTATGTGTGGGCATACAGAGTGTCTTACAAGATACTGAAGACTTAAAAGGGTGAGAATCGTAAGGAGATGAGGGATGGAAAATTACCTGCTGGAAGCAATGTTCACTATTAAGGGGATAAAATACACCAAAAGTTTAGACTTCTTCATTATGCAATTATTCCATGCAATAAACAAAAATCGCATCCCCTAATTTTATTAAAATACAATTAAAAATATACATATTTATGATGGAATGATAATATGAATATTATCTATTTTGTTCTCTTTTTAGCATTTACTATTTATTAAAAAATCTGTTATCTGCATTTTCCAAGTTTTTAAACATTTTATTTATTTATTTTTTATTATTTACCATTGATATATTACAAAATTGATTGAAAGTGATATGTATGGCATTCACCCAGGTAGTGTGAATTTACCCATCCTTTCTTCCTCCAGATTGATTTTCATTGAGATTTACAACAATATGTGCATGTACTTTTGACTGATTAGTTCCATTCGTGTATTAGAGCACATGTGTTTGTTTCTTCATTCTTATGATGTTTCAGTCGGAAGAATGGTTTCTAGTTCCACCTAGGTTGTCACAAAAGATATCAGATTGCCATTTTTCAAGGTTCAGTAGTACTCCATAGCATACTTATACCATATTTTATTATTCCATTCATGTATTGGTGATACTGGGTTGTTTGTTTGTCTTTGTGACTGTGAATTGTGCTGCTATAAACATTTGCATGCAGGAGTGTTTTTAATAAAATAGCCTTTTCCTTTGACTATATATCAAGCAGTGGATCAAATGGTAGGTATATTCCAAGTTCTTCAAGGTATCCCCATACTACTTTCCATACAGGTGGTATTAGTTCTGTAGTCCTTCCAAAGCGTGTAAGAGTTTCTTTCTTTCAGCATCCATGCCAGCATCTGTTAGTTTTGGATTATTGAGGAATTACTACATATGAATCAATTTTGTGTAATATAAATATAGATGTAGATATTTTCTTACCTGTCCTGTTATATAGCAATATACTTGCATGTGAAGTGAAGTGAATACTGTAATAATGCAATGACTATTATATTTTCTTGCATATAAAATGTAATCAATTTCAATTACTAGATGATTAAGTATATTTTTATTTCCCATTTATCCATTCTCAATACCATTACTAATTTATATGTATTATTTCAACAGTTACATCATACTTATACTATTTGGGGGAATTGACATTTATTGTAGCACCTAAAAATACAATAATCACTTTTTTCTAGTATCAGGTTTTTATTTCCCTTCATTCTATCTCTTTATTCAATAATATGAGAATATTCAAGGAAGCAAAATATGTGTTTACTCTTGCTTTATCAGGTTCATCTACTTTTTTGCACAATTAGTTAACTCAGTCTTTTTTATTCATGAATGGTATTCCACCATATGGATGTACCAAAATTTATTTCTACATTCATAAAGTTTGTTATAGGGCAATTTAGTGTGATTCTTGTTCTTGAGCTTTTACGGTGTTGTGGTATGCTCAATTTGATTAAAGAACTGGAGAATAGTCAGTTCTGGATGAGGATGATCTTGTTAACTCCTCCTCATGGATTAATAGGTAATTCTATACTAATAAAGAAATATAGTTTCTTTAGACAGAAAATACCTTTAGTGAAAGCAAAAAAAATGAATGTAGTATAGCTCAATGGAGCAACATTATGCCAAAAAATAAATGGCAATAATACCTCACCTCAGTACCACGCACTTAGGTATATAATTTTAGAGAAATTTATCATAATTCTATACTAAATCCCAGCAGAATATGTATCTAATTTATATAATTTCTGATATTCTTTTCATCTCCTTCCTTCTGAAAAAAAGATCTCAAACAGGCCCTTTTAAGATTGCATTTTATTTTATCTCAATGTCTTTATGCGTCCTAAACATATAGAAAGGTCTATCTTCAATTTTACCTCTATTCTCTCTTCCACCATAGTTAATTGTTTTAAATGTTGCTGCTATTATTTTATATTGTCAGACTTTAGAGAGACAAGATAATACCATAAAGTATAGCTTGTGGAAAGTGTTGTTGAAGATATACAAGTTCAGTTGGGCTATCAAGAGTGATTAACATTGTGGGAGGATTGTCAATAGCATTCCAAATTAGGGTAGATCTGTATCTAATACTAATTGTACTATACCTACTTCAGAGTAAAGAAACTGGTTTTCATGAATAGGATACAATAAAAACATGAGAAAAATAAGTCTGAGAGAATTTGTGAATTAAATGATAATGGCAACAATTGCAGTAGTCAATTAGGCTATTAAAGGTCATTACTAAATCTAAATTTAAAAGTCTCCAATGAATTTATATATATTATAAAGCAAGTCTCAGAGTTTGGCAAAAAAAGTAGAAAATTATAGGTCTACTTTGAAAAAAAAAATTCTCTACCTCTAACATGTATGCCATACATTATGCATGGAAGTTCACTGGTTGGCTGATAGGCACCTTGCCTGTCTTCATTTCAAAATTTAAGACTTAATTTTCTAATCAAGGAGGAAGAACAGAAATCTCTGAGAATAGAACCAAAGTGAATGTCTTACAGTTCATTTTTCTATATTTCTGTGTTTGGTTCCACTCTGTTACCAAATCTCTTTTTCATTCTGAGTTAGTGACAGCTGTGGCTGCCTTAGGGCATGAACATTATGTTGAAGTATCATGTGTAATTCTATGTTGTGTTAGGTATCTAGACTATTTGTGACTCACAATAATAATGATGATAATAATTATTTTCATGTAAATGTTCTAGCATTCAATTTATACATAATAGCCTTTCTCTTTTAGTGGCTTGTACTTCAACTAATTATAGGGCTTTTGATCAACTGGCTCCTGGAAACGAAAATTATCTTTTTCCTAATTGGTTCCAAACCCAAGCCTCTGTTTATATATGTTTGTTTTTTGCCTGCTTCAACATATTTCACTTTACATATTTTATCATGATCATTATGAAAAAGAATTTAAATTTTAAACTGAACAATCATTCAAATTTACCAGCAACTAAGAATGACCAAATTATGTGAGATTGAATAGATAAATGAAAACTCACTAAAAGCTGAACACGAAGCACTGTAATTTGAGGAACTCTTACCTAAGTTTTACAAAGCTGTGTTGTATGTGTTTGTCAAGGTTTTCCAGCAAAGTAGAACTAACAGTTGGCCATAGTCGAAGGAAAATCAAAACCTAAGAGAAGTGATTAATTTCCCACATATCCAATCATTTAATTTTCCTAGTTACCTATTTGACTAATTGTTCAAGAGTTAATTTTTTTATTTTTTAAGTTTAGAAAAAAGTAGCATTACTAGATTTTCCAAATTCAATGAGAAAGTCAATCGTTTGTAATGTACACAAATGTTTAGTTAACAATTTGGTGATTAGTATTTCCTATTTAGAATTCCCATAATTTATAGAGAGTTTTGAGGCAATATTTCAGTTTTCCATGGCCACACTATTTGCAATTTACCATTTTGTCAGGGTGAATTCTTTGATGATATACTTGAATCTGAACTCATGTTTAAATGTAATCTGATTCTAAATACATGAGGAAATATCTTTTACATGCCTGATTGATGCCCATACTTTTTCCTCTATTTTGCCTAGTGGCCAAGATCTTCAAGATAACTTTCCCAATCTTTGCTTATCAGATATTAGATTTTAGTGATATCATGCTCAGAAGACTTTAGATTCAGAGTTTAATTAATGAGTGTACATATCTCAAATTACATAGATAAGAAAAGTTATATATCAGGGGAAAAGAGTGCTCATAAAGAAGAACAGAGGTAATGTAAGACTTCATTTTTTGTTTGGGATAAGGAATAAACAGTGAGTCAGGGAAAATAAAAGTAACTTAATTTAAAGTCAATAAAAGAGGAGCCACATACCATCTTTCTCTATATTTACAGGATTACTGTGATGGAATAAAATAGAAGAGCTATTCATAATGACTTCTCTGTGGTTACTGATGTTTCAGAATTCTTACCTAGTAGAATTTCTCTTCTTTCTTAAGTAGTTACAGTTAACTACTGGGGCTAATAACATAGTACATTTCACTAGAATCAATGATAACACCTGAAGAAATGCTGTGGGTATTAGAATAACTGTGCAATGTAGTCTGCTATTTCTTTGCTAACATCATGGAAGGGTAGATGAGCTTTAGTTTTCTAAACTGCAGAAACAAAACTAATGTGTATTCTCTGTTTTATGTTGATTATTTGGACATATGATATAGTAATATATTTGAAATTACTAGGAAAAATGATCAAAACCCTGAACAATTAAATGTTATCGTTACAGAATATATTGGAAGACAAGAAATACTCTGAAATTTCCACATTAGTCTCTTTATTTCTTGAGGTCATTTTCTGAAGCTACCTAAATGAATTATATATCAAATCATTTGTCTATAAGTAAGCCCTCACTCTCTCTTATTCTTTGTCCCTCTATTTTGGCTTTCACAGAAGCATAACAACAATATTATTACTATAGAACTGGGATTGGAAAATTATCCTTTACCACGGTAATATGGCATAGTACCTTGTTTTGTTAATTTTGAGACATAATAATGATTGTTACATATTTTAATAATTAAAAAATAAAAATAACGTCACAAGAAAAGCATTTTCAACTTAAATTTTATTACTTGTAAATAAAATAATTTGAAATGCAGGAATGCTCATTCATTGACATTTTCTATGGTTGCTTTCTTGCTACAGCAGCTGAGTTTAATAGTTTCAACAATCTCCTGACCAATTTTTACTGCTGCTAGGCATACAAATAATTGCAGCAATACAGTTATAGCTGGAAAGCTTTTTGGGTGTCACATTTCTCACTAAACTGTGACCTTTTTTCTGTTTATACTAGTGCATACACAATGAAGAAAGAAAAGTGGGCTTTGAGTGCCATGCTTTTTAGACACAGTGGAGTGCCAATTATTTTGTTGCTGAATTAGAGAGCAAATAATTCTGTTTATTATGCAATGCCACTGTAGTAGTACAAAAAGAATATAATATATATTTACACTATGAGACTATTCTAAATTCACAGGAAGACAATGGTCTTAAAATTAGTACACTAGAATGGAATATCTTATCACGGATGAATTTCTTCACACATGAAAAAATAAAAGTGAAGTTTCAATCAAACAAATTCTCTGAGTGGCTTACTTGTTAGACAAACAAATTAAGCCATTTGCTGCTGGTGAACTAATTGAATGTGTTATTGCATCAGTTGAACATATGTTGTTTAAAAGAAAACTTATTTAAGCTACAAGATTTGTAGTGAGAGCATCTGTGTAAAAGAGTTGAGGACATTGGGAGAAACATTTATAATTAATTTAAAAAAGGAAAATATTTATATAAGTTATTTTGACTTAGGATAAGTTGACAGATATTACTGATATTGTTCATTTTTTGTTGCTTTTCAGATAAGTCATTGCCAAGTTGAATGTGACTAAGGAATTAAACTGTATAAATGATATATTCAGAGTAACTTTTAGACACAGTATTTTCCAATTAGCTGAGAAAAGATTAAATTAGTACAACCTGAAGTGGAATTTGCTAAGATGTGTTACAACTTCTGATGGTGAAAAGTATACATGCAGCAAATAAAAGGTTGGTTTGAAAATTTTACATGTAAGAAACAGGAGATGTCTTAAGTCTCCATTATTCATTGTATTATTCATCAACAGAAACTTAGTACAAAATACTTTTATTCTATGATGCACAACTAAACCAGAAGTTTAACGAGGAATTTAACTTATTGTTATAGATGTTAGTATTGCCAATTATCTAACTTAGAAATACAAGTGGAATAAATCGACTTTTCTTATCACATCACAGTCTGGTGGTTTAGTTGTACGGTGGAGTTTTATTGAAAATTATTTGAGCTCATGGCTGAGCTTGACATTTTTCTGAATGGAAGAACCAACCTCAATTACTATTAAAAAATTGAATGACTTTGGAAATTATTTTTATGCAGAATATATAATGATTCTCAATGTATTCCACCTAAAATTAAAAGATAAAATAGTGTTTGTTATGTGCAACTGCCATTGTAGTAAAGTCATTTTGATGATAGCTAATGATATTTGCATCACCAATGATACCAAGATTTTTATAAAAACTTCCCTTGTGGGTAAAGATAAACCAAGAAAAGTAATCTCCATTCTAAATAGAATTTTTTATTGGATATATTTTCTTACATTTTCAAAGGAAATTTTTGTATTTCATAATTCACTAAACTGTGTAATGTAGAAGCTCTACCTAAACTTCAGGTAGAACTGACTGCTCTGTAATGCAATGATATGCTAAGAGGCAAATTTCAAAAAAAGAAAGTTTTACTTTAAAATTTAAATTTTACTTTAATTTTCACTTTAATAGTATGTAAATACCTCATAAGCAATAAATATGGTCAATAAAATTATATCCTTATTTAATATGAGGCACAGACAGTAACTACTTGTGTAAATATATTTTCAAAGATAAAAATACATGAAATCTCATTTCTTATCAGCATTAAGGTATGAAACTGCAATTATGCTACTTATAGGGGATACTAACTTTAGGAAAATTAAGCAAAATGTTACACCTCCTCAAACAAGTTCATTTTTTACCCTTCATAGACCTACACTAAATTATCTTAAACTGTCTTTAATGTAAAATATGTAAATAAAATATATCATAAAAATCTTGCAAGGGTTTTATTTTTTATTATACAAATATTTACATAATATGCCTATTTTGCCTGTGGCCCACATAGCCTAAACTATTCACTGTCTGGCCTTTTTTAGAAAAAAAGTTTGCTGATCTTTAGTAGAGAAGATTTAAAAGTTAACATGAACATATTTCTGTATATGTTGATATAATTAACATTGAGCCATTATGAGAGTAGTAGGATCATTTGGGGGAAATATTGAGGTATCATGAATGAAAACTAAAGGGCAAAGTCTTCTTCATTCCCTGTAGTGAGGAATGTTAGGGCGGATGGCATTCTCATTACAATTTATGAGACAAGAGAGGGCTCTTGTAGGAGTTTTTGCTTCTGTTCATTATCTTCATAAGGTAAGAAGAACATAAACAATATACAAAGGCAAATTGGTTTTGTATTTTGTTCTGTTTTGTCTGTTTTTTCTAGTGATTACTTCACTAAGAGGCAGAGTGGTTAAGTTGATTATTTTTTTTTTTTCCTCAGGTCTTTTGTTTGCTTGTTTAAGAGCCCTTGAGAGCTCAAGAAGTCTTATCTTTATTATTCAATGCTTGGCTGGTGGGAGAGGTAGACTTAACAAGAGAGAAAAGATATATTTCAGAAAAAGTTAATGAAATAAGCTAGTAATTTTATTGTGCCTTTGTTGTTGAAAACTAGTCTGTCTCTTTAAGGACTCAAAAGGAAAGGGTCTGGTTTTGGAAGAGCATGTTGTAGGTAATTTATTTTCTCCCTGTGTTAGATTCATTTGGGCAAACAGCATAACACCAGCTCCATGCAGATAGCAGATCAGGGGCACACCAGCCCATTTTGTCCTCGCGTTGGCAGGCAGAGGACTCTACTCTAAAGTGTTTGGAGTGCCATAAGCTGGATCCGGGTAATGCAGCCAAACCCACAGCTGGGGCTTTGACTAGAGTATTGGTCTTGGCCGTTGGCTGGCAGAACCTGCGACCTGTGGCAATGTGGTCACAAACACACTTCCTGAGCTTGTTGTGTTGGTAAGTTGATTGAACTTGAGGTGAAAGTCTTTTGGGACGTTGGGTTTGGCTGCCCTCAGATTTTTTTGATAGCTTTAGCATGTGGACACAAGTCCTTCAGTGTTGTTGGCCTGCATCTTCCTCTGACCTTTTTCGTGTTCTCGGAAAAGTGCGTGTTCCTCAGTTATTTGGGATCTGGTCCCTTAAGAAATTCAGGTCTTTGTGACTAGGGTTTCAAAATGCCATTTTTATACCATTTTGGGGAATTGTTTTGTGTAGCATAGTTTTTGAAGTTGGCTATTTCTGCACCATAACCCACACAAGTCAAGTAATCTTAAACAATTGATTATAACATTGATTTTGCCTCAAAAATTTGTGTTTGTTATTTTTAACATTTGTAGGCAGTTTCCTAGGTTTCATAGAAACTAACCTTTGATAAATGGCAAGGACCTTCTTAATGTGCCATTTATATTGTCACAAATTTATGGAAATTATCATAAAGTTCTTCAATGCTGAAATTTTTTAAATTTCAGATTAAAACAAAGGTAAAAGTGATTAGGTTGCATTCTTTGCATTTCTTAGATAAAGTTCAACTTGTATTTGAGCGTTTTACCCAGGGAGTGTGCTGTATACCCTTACATTGTGTACCATTGGGGAGAGTTTACCCGTCACCCTCTCCCTCCTTCTTTGCTCTTTTTCCTACTCCCCATTTGAATTTATTCATTTTTTTCTCTTGTGTGTGCATGTAGTTGTTTATCTATTGGCTTCATTTTAGTATTGAGTCCATTGATGCTTCCTTTTCCATTCTTATGATACTTTACTAAGAAGAATTTGCTTCAGCTCCATCCAGGTAAACACAAACAATGTAAAGTCTCCATCCTTTTAAGGCTGAATAGGATTCCATAGTACACATATACCACAGATTATTATTAATCTAGTCATGGGTTGATGGGTGCTTGGGTTACTTCTCTGTCTTGGCAATTGTGGATTGAGCTGGTAAAATAATTTTTTTTACCAACTCAATTCACAAATATTTTTTTTTCTGGGTAAATATCTTAATGGCATTGTAATATCAAATGAAAGATTTACTTTTAGCTCTTTGAGGAGTCTTCACACCTATTTCCATAGAGAATGTATTAATTTGCTATCCCATCAGCAGTGTAAAAGTGCTCCCTTTTTTTCACATCCACACCAGCATCACTAGCTTTGGAATTTTGTGATGTGAGGTATTCTCACTGGAGTTGGGTGATAGTTCAAGGTGGTTTTGATTTGCATTTCTGTGATTATTAATGATGTGAGCATTTTTAATGTGTTTATTAGCCATTCATGTGTCTTCATCAGAGAAGGTTTTTCTCAAGTCTCTTGCCCATTTATAAATGGGATTGTTTTAAGTCATGAAATTATAAAAATTCTAGAAGAAATTGTGGGAAAAACTCTTTACAATATAGACCTGGGAAAATATTTTGTGAAGTAAGTCCCATTGGCAATTGTAACAACACCAAAAACAAATAAACAAGATATGATCAAGCTAAAAAGCCTCTGGACAGCTGAGAGAACCACAACTTCAGAATGGGAGAAGATATTTGCATGCCATGAATCTGACAATGTGCTGATAACTAGAATCTACAGAAAAGTCAAACTTAAGAATAAGAAAAGAGCAAAGTAATGTTGAAATTTTTTAATTAAATTATCATAGAGATGAAGAATCATGCTGTTATATAAATATATCTGAGAATTGTGTTTTATACCATTATGAAAGATGTGAATATTTCTATCCCCTGTTTCATCATTAACCCAAACTAAAGGCAGAAAAATGATGTTGTCTTCGAACACATTGGATAGTCCCATATACTTAGAGCTAGCAAAGTTGAAATGCCTATAATCATCCCTATCAAATTAATTTTAGTAGTTCTTTAAGGTCTCCCAAATACTTAAATCATATTTTTGTGATGACTGTAGTTCTTCCACAACAAATTTAGATATGGAAGACATGTTAATGATTTGCAAAGCATGAAGTAATTCTGATCAGAAAAGCACTAGTTATTTATACGAGTAAAGTCTTTGATAAGTTGCAGGCTAACATATTTCAGGATCTCTGAAGCATTAAAGATACAAATTTTTGTGACTTACTTGCATTATTTTCTACTTCTAATGTTAAAGAATATACAACTTTCAGGATGTTTAGCTCTCTTTTAGAGATTGTCATGGTATAAAAATTATTATATTTGAGAATTATGTTTTATCATGACCATATGAATTCTATTTATTTTACCTTCAGTATGAAAAAATTGTAATACCAAGAGGAAAGCAAAATTGGATGGAATTTGATAACATAAAAATGATTAAGGTTATAATGATATTTTTAAGAATGCATTCATTAAGAAAGTGAAATGCATTAATAAACAAAATCATCTTAAAATTGATGCTCTGGGAATTCTACATTAAAACATGCATGAGAACTTGCAAGACCTTCTTCCTAAACAGGTTCACTGTACAATTAAGTTCTCAGGGTTTTTTTTGTTTGGGGTGTTTTTGGTACTTAAAGGTGAAAACTCATTAAAATGTCTCAATAACTGAGACCTCTAATTTTTAGAACACATGTATACATGCATGCTTCACTGCATTGTGAATAATATGACAAATGCAATTACATTTTAAAATACAGAAATATTTTCTGTGCAAAAATATAGGCATATATAAGGATTTGCAAATTTACAAGTTCTTATATGATCTGCATATAATGCATATGTATTTTGTCACTTCATCTAGTGTGTTCTGTCTTTTCTAATTAATTACATCAGTATTAGCTACTTTTATGCCACTGATTTCCTAAAAGCTTCATGTTCAGCTTATTTCTTTCTAATCTCCATGAGTGGAATTACATTGTTAGAAGTTGATAGCTATGACGGTTAATGAAAGGTAAAAATAAAGTTATTGGGATTTAATTTTCTTAGCAAAAAGTGTGAAATGCTATAAACTCTGATTGAATAAGTTATCATTGTGATTTATAACTCAGATATTTTGTATTTTGTTCTTTGTGATATAAACTACATGTGATATATAAAATGATGCAAATATGCTGGTAAATTGGCTTTAAAATTAATATTATGAATAAAAGTTTGTATTACCAAATGTCCTTGAAATAATCATCTTTGCATGTTATATTTTAGAAAAGGTGATCAAAAATAGAATTGTATAAGTGGCCTCCATCCAAGTTACTACAAATGCAGCAAAGTCTCCATTATTTTTGATGGCTGAGTAATATTCCATTGTATACATATACCATAGCTTACCAATCCACTCCTAGGTTGAAGGACATTTAGGCTGTTTCCGCACTTTAGCAATTGTAAATTGGGCAGCGATAAACAGCCTTGTACAAATGTCTTTATAATAAAAGTTTTTTTTTTTTTTCCCCAGATAGTATTCCCAGATAGTTTTTTGTTTGTTGGGAGGTTGGACTTTGAGGGGGCAGAGTTAATCCTTTGCATGAAATATCTTATAACAGTGAAATTGCTTTCTCTTTTGTCTTGTGATTTTTTTTTTGGATGAAATTTAAGTTTTTGTGTGAGTAGTATTATTATACCTATCTTGAGTGTCTTGCTTGTACTGTATCACATCATACCTGTGTTTAATTCTTAATAAACTGTTCACTTGTTAAAAAAAATTGTACAGGTGGCTACAGTGGTTCACCCCTGTAATCCGGCTCCACCCTGAGGAGAGTGGAGGCACAGAGCAAGACTTGGGCTGGGAGATCTTGGGTGAGAGATGTAGTGACTATGAATACCACCAAAGGCTGGGACTGAGACATGGGGAGGAGCAGAGCTTTTAGTGTACAGCAGTAGGAGAGCTGCCTTGCATCCTCAACCCTCGGGGCATAGATTGAGGCTGCTTCAGGCATACCTGATAAGCAGACAGATACTTTAAGAGAGATCCCAGGGACACATGCTTTCCTGGTAAAGCCTCTGCTTAGCCAAGATTAACAGCTTAAAGTGTCTTCTAAACAGGCTGAAGAGAGAGATTCAGGCTCTCAACCCTATGGGCTTTGAGGGCAAAGAAGTCAGCCGTGCCTCCAGTCTCCATCTTATACAGCTGTATCAGCATTGTGATTAGCATCTCATACCTCAGAAGATCACCTGTTGCCCAGACAATATTCAGTAAGGTAGATATGCGGCTCATTTTTTTTTTTTAATTTCAAGTTTCTCCCCCTAGGCTTTCTTTTTTTTTCTTTCTCCTGTTTCTAGTGTAAATATAATTTTCCATTGTCACCTTCTTCAATAACAAGAACTTCAATTTTACTAGTTTGTATGCCCCTGTTATTTGGTTTTTCTTCTAATTTTATCCTGTAAGGTTTTCTGTTAATTTGTTTTGGTTTGATTTATAGTATTTTGTTTTTCCTCCCTATTTGGTGTAGGTGGGGTACCGTGTCTGCTCAGGCTGGCAAAGAGCTACTGACTTCAAGGGAACCATCCAACCCAGCACCCCCAAATATTGGGGGTATTTAAGGTGTGGGTCAACGTAATCTACTGTACACCATTTTTATTCCTGCCTCTCCCTTTCTGTGCTTCTCTTCTCTTTGTCAATCTTCTCTTTACTCACCCACTCTCCTTTCTCTTTTTCTTTTTCTATTTTTTAATCTTTTTACCTACTTGCTTTTCAAACTTCTCATTCTTTTATTCCTGTACCCAAAGGACTCATCAACACCTTAGGTCAGAGACACATCAACTTAAAGAGGAGGAGGAAGGGAAAGGAAAATTAGGGCAAGGAAACAGTCAAAAGATAACATTCATGAAGAAATAGCAGAAAAATTCTGGCAACATGAAAAACCAGACCAGAGCAACCCCCAAGGGATCATGAGGTAGCTACTGCAGAGGATTCCTCCTATAAAGAAATGTTACAAATGATAGGGGGCAATTTAAAATACAGATGCTAAAAACAATGAAGGAAATTGCTTAGAAAGTAGAAAATAATCAAAAGGAAATCCAAAAACACAATGTAATAAGACATAAATGATATGAAGAATATAGAAAGAATATAGCAGAGCTGACGGAATTGAAGCAGTCAATTAGGGAACTTAAAGATGCAGTAGCAAGATAACAGATTAGACCATGCAAAAGAAAGTATCTCAAAGATAGAGGATAAAGCTCTTGAGATAACTCAGATAGTTAAAGAGGCAGAAAAAAACAGAGAGAAAGCAGAATGTTCATTGACAGAATTATGGGACTTCATGAAACATTCAAACATATGAGTTATAGGTATCCCAGAAAGGGAATAAGAATGCTCCAGAAGAATGGAAGCCATACTAGAGAATATTATAAATGAAAATCTCCCAAACATCACCAAAGATTCTGACACACTCATTTCAGAGGGATATCGGATCCTAGATCACCTCAACTCAAATAGTGCTTCTCCAAGAGACATTGTGATGAACCTGTCCAAAGTCAAGACGAAAGAAAAGATTCTGCATGTTGCCAGGAGTTAAGTGTCAGTTGACCTACAGGGGCAAATCCATCAGGGTGACTGCAGACTTTTGTAATGAAACTTTTCAACCCAGAAGACAATGGTCATCTACCATTAATCTTCTTAAAGAGAATAATTTCCAGCCCAAAATTCTATATCCTGCTAATCTTTTACTGATATACAAACATTTAGGAAGTTTGCCACAAGACCAGCTTTACAGGAAATACTTCAACCTGTTCTATGCACTGACCATCAAATGAACCATGAGCAAAGTAAGACCCAGAGATTAAAGGCAGAACCTAATTTCCACAATGATGCAAAAGATAAAACTAAGCAATGGACCTTCACAAAATAAGATGAATAGAACACTACCACACTTATCAATTATCTCAATAAATGTTAATAACTTGAATTTCCCACTGAAGAGCATAGACTGGCTGATTGGATTAAAAAACACCAGTCATCCATCTGATATCTTCAGGAAACACAGCTAGTCTCAAAAGACAAATTAAAATTCAGAGTGTTGGAAGATAACTTTTCAAGCAAATGGAATTCAGAAGAAAAGAGGGGTTGCAATCTTATTTTCAGATCCAAGTAGATTTTGATTTTCACTAAAGTCAAAAAAAGACAAAGATGGACACTTCGTATTTGTCAAGGGGAAAATACCACAAGAAGACATTTCAGTTCTAAATACTTATGCACTCAACCTAAATACTCCTGGGTTCCTGAAATAGATCTTAATTTGTCTGAGCAATATGATATCCTATAACACCATAATAGCAGGGGACTTTAACACTCCTCTTAGAGAGCTGGACAGATCCTCTAAACACAAAGTAAACAAAGATACAAGGGACTAAATTGTAACACTAGAACAACTGTGCTTGATAGACATATATATTACACTCTGTCCCAAAGCTAAATAATAGATATTCTTCTCATTGGCCCATGGAATATTCTCCAAATTTGATTATATACTAGGACACAAAACTAACCTCAACAGTATCTAAAGAATTGAAATTTTACCTTGTATTGTCTCAGACCACAAGGCATTAAAGGTGGAACTCACCTCCAATAAAAACATTCTACCCAACACAAAATCATGAAATTAAACAACTTTATGCTGAATGACAGTTGGGTGCAGGAAGTAATAAAAGAGGAAACCATTAACTTCCTTGAGCATAACAATAATGAAGACACAAGCTACCAAAACCTGTAGGATATAGCAAAAGCACACCTCAGAGGAAAATTTATCACTGTAGATGCATACATCCAAAAAACAGAAAGAGAGTACATCAACAAACTCACAAGCCATCTTATAGAATTGAAAAAGAAGAACTATCTAAACCTAAATCCAGCAGAAGAAATATGCAAAATTAAATCAGAGAACAATGAGAACTTAAATTAATCCACATGAAAAAAGCCAACAATGATCCCATATATCAGTGGGCAAGAGAGATTAATAGAAACTTCTCTAAAGAAGACAGATGAATGGTTAACAAACATGTGAAAAATGCTCATTATCCTTAATAATTAGAGAAATGCAAATCAAAACCACCATAAGATATCAAATAACCCCAGAGAGAATGGTCCACTTCACAAAATCTCAAAACTGCAGATGCTGGTGTGGATGTGGACAGAAGAGAAACTTTTTACACTGCTAGTGAGACTGCAAACTAATACAACCCTTTTTGGAAGGAAGTGTGGAGAACCCTCAAATAACTCAAGCTAGACCTCCCATTGGATCCTGCAATCCCATTACAGGGCATCTACCCGGAAGGAAAAAATTCCTTTTACCATAGGACACTTGCACAAGACTGTTTATTGCAGCTCACATTACAATTGCCAAAATATGGAAACAGCCTAAATGCCCATCAACCCAGGAATGGATTAACAAGCTGTGGTATATGTATACCATGGAATACTATCCAGTCATTAAAAAAGATGGAGACTTTACATCTTTTGTATTAACCTGGATGGAAGTGGAACACATTATTCTTAGTAAGTATCACAAGAATGAAGAAGCATGAATCCTATGTATTCAATTTTGATATGAGGATAATTAATGACCTAGTACACAGTGGGGTGTGGGGAAAGAAAAGCGCAGAGAGAGAGGGAAGAATGGAGGGGGGGTGGGGGTTACGGTATACACCTTTTGGGGGCGGGACACAATTCTGAAAGATCTCATGATAAAAATGTCATCTTTAAATGTGTAGGACTGTAATATACATCTTATGTTTTTAAAAGACAATGTCAATAGGTCACAATGGTAGAAGTAATTTCACATTCCAGAAGAGTTGAACTAATTTAATACTTATTAGAGAAGCAGGTACTAAAATGTGGCATTCCAAAGCTGTGTGCTGTCCCATAGTGTATCTCATACAGAGGTTTCTATTTTCAACCAAATAATCAAAGATCAAGGGTGGTGCCTGTGGCTCAAAGGAGTAGGGCACCGGCCCCACCCAAAGGTGGCGGGTTCAAACCTGGCCCTGGCCAAAAACTGCAAATCATCATCATCATCATCATCATCATCATCATCATCAGAGATCAAAATCAACAAAAATTAAAATTCCTATTTTTTAAAATGTGCTGAGTCAGTAAAGGTCCCATCTCAGGAGAGAATTAAAGTGATAGACCTAGTATGTTCCAAGAAAGCAGGAGAATAGTTTGTTTGTTCCCTTACTTTCTTAATTTTAGTATACATGCTAAAGGAATAAAGTAAACTTTTCATTCTAATATCATCTTTTCTCATAATATGTTCTGCAACATTATACTAATGGAAATCCATGAAGAAGTCATAATCAAAAGTAATTAGGAAAGGATAGTAACTCTCATATAGTGCTTACTAAACTTCAAGTTATCTCACCAATATTATCTCCCTTGATTCTCACAGTGACAATAGTACACAATTTTTATAATTATCCTGATTATGAAATGAGGTTATTGAACAAATGGAGAATTAAGCAGTTTTATTAAATGGTGAATGCAGAGTTCAAGTCCAGTCAGTCTTGAACTCCTTGTACTATTCTGATGAGTATTATAACTGGAATATTTTTCATATTTTTTGTGAAAAATGAATCTAAGTTTTTCTTTTATTTATTTAAGCCTGAATTTCCAACACATTTCCCACACGAAGTCTTATTATTTTTACTTTTTAATGCTATGGTGTAACACATAGTAATATTGCTCAGAAATAGTGTTCATTGTTCTTGTTCTCTTTCCTTTCTAGGATTTTAATAATAGTTCTAATATACTATTTGATATCATTCCACATTTCATGGACACTTGTATTATTTTTTTTCTTTGTCTCTATTTTTTTCTGTTTTTTGTTTGACATTGTGTAATTTCTATAGGCCTATTTTAAAATTCAGTGTTCCTTTTTCAGAATCTGCCAAATCTATTAATAAGCCCTTCAAAAACATTCTTCCTCTTTGTGACTGTTTATTGTCTCCTAGCACCAAATTATTCCAATTCATTTATTTAATTTTCACCTTTCTTGAATGTATCAATCTGTTCATACATGCTGATTGCCTTTTCCACCAGAGCCTGTAGTGCATGGAACCTAGCTGTTTTGTTGTTTCCACTCTATAGATTCATACTGGGACAGCCTCTGAATATTGTTTTGTTAATCACTTCACCAATGGGCAGAGGGTTGTTTTATTCTAACCTCTTTGTGTTTAAAAATTTAGATTGATTTCTGGGCTGGGTGCAATAGCTCATGCCTGTAATCTTAACACTCTAGGAGGCTGGCGTGGGTGGGATTGCTTGAGTTCCGGAATTACAGAACAGCCTGAGCAATTGTAAAATCTTGTATCTAAAAAATAATTGGGCATCTCTCTCTCTCTCTCTCTCTCTCTCCCTCTCCCTGTCTCTCTCTCTCTCTCTCTTTGGAGACAGAGTCTCACTTTGTCACTCTTGGTAGGGTGCCATGGTGTCATAGCTCACAGCAACCTCAAACTCCTGTCCTTAAGCAATTCTCTTGTCTCAGTCTCCCAAGTAGCTGGGACTACAGGCATCTGCCACAACACCTGGGTATTTTTAGAAACGAGGTTTCTCTCTGGCTCTGGCTGATCTCCAACTGTGAGCTCAGGTAATCCACCTGCCTCGCCTTCTCACGTGCTGGGATTGCAAAACAATACAAACTTTTTGGAAGGAAGTGTGAAGAATACTCAGAAGAACTCATTGGATCCTGAAATCCCATTACTAGGCATCAACCCAGAAGAAAAAAAAAATTCTTTTATTATAGGAACATTTGCACTAGACTATTTATCACAGCTCAATTTACAATCATCAAAATGTGGAAACAGCTAAATGCCCACTAACCCACTGTAGTATATGTATACCGTGGAATACTATTCAGCCATTAAAAATATGGAAACTTTACATCTTTTGTATTAACCTGGATGGATGTGGAACAAATTATTCTTAGTAATGCATCAAAAGACTGGAGAAACAAGAGTCCTATGTACTCGATTCTGATATGAGAACAATTTATGACCCTGTACATTGGGGAGGGATGGTGAGGTGGAGTAAGGGGCGGGTATAGGAATAGGGAAGGATGGAGGGGTTGGAGGGGTCCCTGGGTGTGACACATCTCTTGGGGATGGGACACAATTATAAGAGGCACTTTACCTAACAAATGCAATCAGTATAACCTGGTTCTTTGTACCCTCAATGAGTCCCCAACAACAGCAACAAAATAACTGGGCATTCTGGTGGATACCTAGTAGTTTCAGCTACTAGGGAGTCTGAGGCAAGAGGATAGCTTGAACCCAAGAATTTGATGTTGCTGTTGAGCTAAAACTCCAGGGCACTCTACCTAGGAGCAAGAAAGCAAAAGTTTGCCTCAAAATAATAATAATAATAATAATTTATTTCTGTACATAATGTCTAGAATATTAGATGTCGAGATATTAAAAAATATGTCTTTAATAATAAATCTCTCTGCTAGGATATTAATGTCAGAATTTAGCCTAATTCTCCCAGAAGCAGATCTAGGTTTGAATTTTCCTGTTTCCATGGTTACGCTAGTATACCACAGGCTTCCCGTCTTCTTGCATTAGCTTAGAACAAGTTTGTTGTACTGGAGTTTATTTTTTTCCCCTCAATTTTCTGTTTAGACCTTTCTGCTATGTCTACCCCTAAAGAGGTCTAACTGCATCCAGTGTGTCCCGCCATCAGCTGTCTGCTTTGTCCTTCTGCTTGATGCTGCTCGCCTGCTGGCCGTCCAGCATTGCCCCTTCCCCACTAGCTGGACATCTTTAATAGACTGAGCCTAGGAAAGTTTTATGCAAGGGTGTTTTCTTAGTGTTCCCGCAGCCGCCATTTTTTTAATAAATGAAAATTATTCTTTGTTAATTAACTGTTAAATGTTAATTAACTATTTAAATGTTAAATAACTTCTGGTTGCCTCCTACGTAACATAAAAATAGGAGAACAAAACATTATTTTAAGTATGATATTTCATGCTTTTCCCGTCTTTCTATTTCTTGGACTATAACTCTAATTATTGATAAATGGATTCATTTAATTATGCATTCTTTTCCTGAAGTAATTATGCATAATGATGAAGGAAAGTAAGTACCAATACTGGGAATTACTTGGAGTCCAAATAGGTCCCTGGCTTTACACAAGAAAGAATTCAGGAGCAAGCCAACAGCATAAAATAAAAGGAAATTTTATTCAAGTATAGAAAATCTGCTCCTCAGACGGAGTAGCAGATAGTTTTCCCTGCAGAGGTGAACCAACCCCATGTGTCCCTGGGTTCCTGTATTTAAGCATTGGTTTAATCAGGCTAAAGGGGTATGATAGCTGGGCACGGTGGCTCACAGTGCTGGCTGTAATCCCAGCACTCTGGGAGGCTGAGGCAGGTGGGTGGCCTGAGCTCACGAGTTTGAGACCAGTCTGAGCTAGAGGGAGAACCCCCATCTCTTAAATATAGTCAGGCATTGTGGCAGGCACCTGTGGCCCTAGCTACTGAGGAGACTTAGGCAAGAGAATCACTTAAGCTCAATAGTTTGAGATTGCCATGAGTTATGATGCCATGGCCTTCTACCCAGGGTGAGAAAGAAGGACTCTGTCCCCCTCAAAAGAAAAGAATTTAAAAAAAAAAAGAAGTACTATTTTTTTTTAAAATTTTAATTAAAAATAATTAATTAAATTTGTGCAAAAAAATGGCACGATTAATATAAATTAAGAAATTTTTTTATAAAAATTTCTGTCAAAACACAAAACTACCCCAACCCACACCGGGCACGGGGGGGGGGGGGGGGGGGGGTGCTGGGGTGGTGGGAGGGCAATTAGTGCGAACACACCTATGGTGCATCTT
>CAUYON010145280.1:0-18825 GCA_963573935.1 Arctocebus calabarensis
TTAGCAGTGCAGAAGCTTTTTAGTTTGATCAAGTCCCAGTAGTGTATTTTTGATACTGCTTCAATTGCCTGGGGAGTCCTCTTCATAAAAAATTCACCCAGGCCAATTCCCTCGAGAGTTTTCCCTACACTTTCTTCTAATACATTTCCTCTTATAAGAACAACAATTATAATGGATTAGGACCCACCTACAGGCTCATTTGAACTAAATTAAGATCTTTAAACATCTTATTTCCAAGCCAGGTGGGTGGGTGAGGTGGCCAATTGCTTGAGCTCGGAGTCCGAGAGTAGCCTGAGCAAGAGTGAGACCCCATCTCTAAAAATAGCCGGGTGTTATGGTGGGTGCCTGTGGTCCCAGCTACTTGGAAGGCTGAGACAAAAGAATCACTTGAGCCTAAGAGTTTGAGTTGCTATGAGCTAAGACACCACGGCAGTCTACTCAGGGCAACAGAGTGAGACTTTGCCTCTAAATCAATCAATCAACTGCATTCTCTTGAAAGCAAAACTTTCCTTCTTCTCTTTTATTTTTATTTTTTAAGTATCTGGATTCTAGGGTGTATTGCATGTTTTCTTATATATGGTAATTTCTTATATTGTATTTGTAATTCCACTTCATATGTACTATTTTTTCTTCCTCCCTAAAAAAGTGTGAGGCATTACTGAAATTTTAAAAAGACCCCTTCAGGCATTTTTTTTTTTTCAAGTTCTCAAATTAGTGAATACAACTTGTGGTAAGTATCATTATTCTTCTCCAAACACTCCAGGTTTCCTCTTTCCAGTGCTTCTCTCTACTGGATGATTATACTTCCTCACCTTGCTGCTTTTGTCAATGAAATGTGGGCAGAGGTGGTGTGTGTTGATTTGGGGCAGAGTATGGCTCATCATTTTTCTTTTCTCTCTCCATGACAACCAGTGATGTTTCAGATAATAGTTGTCCCAGCAGTCTGGATCTTGGAGTGAGGATGAGCTGGAGCACAGTTCCAGCTGGCTTAAAATGGACAAGTAGCATGAATGAGTAGAAAGCGGTGTTATAAACGCTTGAGATTTGGAGGACATTTGTTTTTTGCAATATAACCATAATTCCCCTGATTGATATGCCACTGTAGCGTATCAATCTTTCTTTCACAGAAGATAGTAAAGGATAAATTTCAGCAACTCTACATGACTTTTAGTGGGGGTTACTACCAATGTGGCAAGCCTAGATATGCACGCTCATCAGTGACTCAAAAGTCACTCCCAAGCTACACGACCTGCTTCCACCCTCCAGCCTCATTCCAGTGTGCTTCACAGTTATGCTTCAGTGATCCTTTAAGTCACTGAGAAAGAGTCAAATATCAAGTGGTTACTGTACTTTTACTCAGTGGAAGCTCATGAAATTCTTGTGGATTAAAAGTTATTAGAGGGCGGTGCCTGTGGTTCAAAGAGTAGGGTGCCAACCCCAATATACTGGGGGTGGTGGGTTCAAGCCCGGCCCCGGCCAAAACTGCAAAAAAAAAAAAGAGTTAATGGAGTGAGGCAGGGAGGAGAAGAGAGACTGATTAATGGATGCAAATATACAGTTAGAGAAAAGAAGTAACACCTACTGTTTGACAGATCAGTGGGGGTAACTGTAGTGTGCTATAATTAATTATACATTTTAAAATAGCAAGAAGAGAATAATTTGAATGTTTTTAGCATAAAGAAAAGACAAAAGTATTTAAAGGTGTTGAATATACCACTTACACAATTTCATCTTTACAAATTATATGAATGTATTACATTATCACATGTGCCGTGAAAATACATATAGCTAGTATGTATCAGTAAAAATAAATAAAGAGAGGGCAAATATTAATGGATTAAGATCAATAGATATAAGATTCGCCCATTCTCTCCTTTTCTTGACTTTTGGGACCAATTTTCTTTAGTCTTTCTTTTGCTCTCCCTTTTCCTTCTTCATTTTTCATTGTTGTCCCTTTTTTATAATTAAGGAGATTCCACCACTATAACTGTTATTTATTGAACTAGTTTAAGGAGGGACCAAGTTCTAAGGACCTTAGAAGCAAATCTTGTCCAGCCTTGAAGAGGGGACCCAGGCATTCTTTTTGTACTACCTTATTATCCTCATCTGAACCATTTTAATTATAGAGTAGTAATGGTGGTGGCAGTAGTAACAATAATTACTATTAATATTTATTGACCGTCTACTGTGAGCTATATTTTTGTATGCTCACATTATTTAGTCCTCACAACAATCCTATAGACTAAGCATAATTAATATTGTCATGCCATTTTATAGCTAGGAAAAAATTTAAAGAGATTAAGTGAGACCTGGAGATTGGCCTCCTTCCATTCATCAATATCCAGCAAATCTTACTGAATATTCACTGTGTGTCAGACACTTTTTTACACATAAGGATACAGTAGCGATTAAGATTATTCTCATAGAGCTTGTTACACTGTAGGAGAGCCAGACAGGAAACTAGTAAACTAAGAAGCAAAATGATTTCAGATAGTGATTAATGCTATGTGAAAACTGAAATAAGGTAATTGACAGTGATTGACGGGAGTGGAGGGATATTATGCAACACAGGATGAGGCATTTAGACCTAAATGGTGGGAAGAAGCCACCAGTGAAGACTTGGGATAAGAACAAATGCAAAGATCCTGAAGAAAGAATGGGTTTGGTATGGCCAGCAATAGCAACGGACTGAGCTAGCATTCAAAACTGGACTGTATTTTTAAAACTTCTTTTATAGATTTATTAAGATGTTTCACATGCCATGAAAAGCTACCCAGTTAATTTTCTTTCTGTATTCACAGAGATGTGTAATCTTCACTATTATCTAATTGTAGCACATTTTCCACACCCCTCAAAAAAGCCTCCACTCATCAGCAGCCACCTCCCTTTCCTGCTCCCAACCCTCACACTGAGTTACCAGCCCTTGGTAACCCCTAATCTACTTTTTGTCTCTATGAATTTGCCTCTTCTGGACAATTCATATAAATGGAATCATACCATATGTGATCTTTGAGATCCTTCACTTACATACCATTTTCAATGTTCATCAATACTGTACCATACATTAGGACGTCATTCTTTTTATGACTACAAATATTCCATAAAATGGATATACCACATTCTAAAAAACCCACTTATCAGTTCATAGACATGGGTTGTCTTCAGTTTTTGTTCCTCTATACAAATGCTGCTATGAACATTCACATACAAATTTTTGTGTGAACAGATGTTTTCATTTCTCTGAGTATATACATGCCAACAAGAGGAACTACCACCTGATTTGGTGACTGTACGTTTAGCATTTTGAGGAAGTGCCAAACTGTGTTCTCACGTGGTGCCACCATTTTATAAGCTCACTAGCAATGTATTGGAGTTCCAGTTTCTCCATATCCTTACCAACACTTGTTCTTGTCTTTTTTTTTTAATTTCAGATTAACGTAAGGGTACAAACAACTAGATGTTTGCATTTGTTAGGTGGAATGCCTCTTGCAGTTCTTTCCCATTCCCAAGAGGTGTGCCATATACACCAATCCCCTTCCCTACTCCCTTCTTCCCCACCTCTTCTTCTTCCTCCCCTCAACTTGAATTGAGTTTTTATCTTATGTGGGCATGTATTAAACCATCTACTTGCTTCATATTAGTGTAGAGTGCTTTGGATACTTGCTTTTCCATCTTGTGATACTTTACTAAGAAGAAGGTATTTTGTTCCTGTCTGTTTTTATGATAGCATTCTTGTGGGTGCAAAGGGGTGTCTCATCATGGTTTTGACTTGCTTTTCCCCAGTGACTAATGATGTTGAATATCTCTTCATGTGCCTATGGAGCATATGTCTATATATTCATTGGAGGAATGTTTATTTAAATTCCTTGCCCATGTTTTAATTGGGTTGTCTTTTTATTACTAAGTTGTAACAGGTTTTAAAACAGATATTTTAGATATAAGTCCCTTGTCAGACACATGATTTGAAAAGACTTTCTCTTACTCTGTGGGTTGTTTTTTTCACTTTTCTGATAGTGTTCTTTGAAGCACAAAAGTTTTTACTTTTGAGATCTAATTTATCTATTTTTTTCTTTTGTTAGTCATAATGATTTGTTGTTTGTTTTTTGAAGGAGTTTTTTAGTTTTAATTTTTATGTTTTTAGGTCTACAATCCATTTTAAGTTAACTTTTTTTGTTATGGTGTGAAGGACGGTCCAACTTTTGCAGATACCCAGTTGTCCTAGCACCATTTGTTGAAAAAACTTTCCCTCATTGAATTTTCTTTGCAACTTTGTCAAAATTCAATTGATCATAAACATGAGGGCTTATTTCTGGATTCTCATTTCTATTCCATCGATCTATTTGTATATGTGGTTACTATGAAAGTTTTGAGAAAGACAATGTTATTTATTATTTCACTTCCAAGAAACATAGTTGAGAGTTGTCTTTCTGATTCACCCATGCAAATTTCAACTTGATTTGCTTATTGGTGTTGCTGGAAGGGCTTCATTTGTTTCTGTCCATGTGGATTTTATGTTTCTTTTTTTTGAGACAGAGTCTTAATATGTCGCCCTCAGTAGAGTGCTGTGGCGTCACAGCTCACAGCAACCTCAGACTCTTGGGCTTAAATGATTCTCTTGCCTCAGCCTTCCAAGTAGCTGGGACTACAGGCACCTACTACAACTCCTAGCTATTTTTTTGTTGCAGTTGTCATAGTTGTTTAGCTGGCCCGGGCTGGGTTCGAACCCTTCAGCCTCATTGTATGTGGCCGACACCATACCCACTGATCTATAGGTGTCGCCTGATTTTATGTTTCCTGATTGTGGTATATCTCAAAACTTTCGTAATGAGTCCTCTATACTAATGACTTATTTGTCAATTAATATAGTTTTATTATAGGTTTTGAAATAAGGAAATGTGCATCTTCCAATTTGTTTTTCCTCTTCAAGATTGTTTTGGCTATTCTGGGTTGTATTTCCATATGAATAGTATGATCAGCTTATCAAATTCTTAAAAAAATAGTTAAGATTTTGAGAGGGATTGCATTGGATTTCATTTTCAGATTGTTCACTGCTGGTGGGTAGAAATACAGTTGATTTTTTTGGATGTTGATCTTGTATCCTGCTATATTTCTGAATTTGTTTTATCTTTATTCTTAAAGCATCTTAAAGATGCTTTATTGCTTACTCTGTTGGGGCATTGTGTTAAGAGATGCAAAGATGAACAAGATTTGGTTTTTGTCTTCAAGAAGCTTATAACCTACTTTAAAAAGTAAGACATAAGGCTTGGCACCTGTAGCACAGTGCTTACGGTGATGGCCACATACACCCAGGCTGGTGGGTTTGAACCCAGCTTAGGCCAGCTAAACCATAATGACAACTGCAACAAAAAAATAGCCAGGTGTTGTGGTGGGCACCTGTAGTCTCAGCTACTTGGAAGGCTGAGGCAAGAGAATCACTTAAGCCCAAGAGTTTGAGGTTGCTGTGAGCTGTGACACCATGGCACTCTACCAAGGGTGACATACTGAGTCTCCGTCTCAAAAAAAAAAAAAAGAAAAAAGAAAGAAAGAAGACATAAACCCATTGAGTAAATAGTAGCTAGCTAATACAACAACCATTAGGGAAGCACATAATTGCCAAATGAATTTGGCATAGATTATTAGAGATCTAGCAATGTTCAGGGCATGAAGAGACAATTCAAGGGTAGAAAGGTCTAAAAAAGCTAGAGTGGGAAGGATCTGAAGGTTTACTCTTGCCCTGCTTCCTCTCTTTCCCCTTAATTTTCTTGCTTCTTTTCTTCCCATTTCTCTCCCTACCCACCTTCTTTGAAGGAGTAAATAGAACATAAGCATGGTTAGTTATCATTTCTCAGACTTAGCTGATCATCAGAATCTCCTGGGAATCCTTTAAAAAAAATCTAGATGCTGAATCACTGTATCATATTATCAGAATGTGGGGCATGGACAACTGCACTGACAAGGTTATCTGATTTCCAGCCAGGTTGGGGAATTTCTGGGTATGATTATAACAATGATATTCACATGTGGACCAATCCCTATCTTCATTCTACTACATCTCAACTCTGTTTAGGGTGCTCATAAACCCAGGAGGCCACAAGAGCACCAGGGTTAGAGAGTGCAACACTCCTCTGTTAATAAAAAGCATCTCCACATGCATGCATGACAGAGATGTCCTGTGTCCTGTGTGTCTAAGGGGTGGCTCACCATAAGGATCAGACTTCTATTTTCTATAATCAAGAATCCTAAGAATCTCGAAAGATCCTTCTGCTGTGGATGACTGTGACCCTCAGTGTCAGCTGTGGTCAAATGTAATCAATCGTAGTGGGTACCATACCTACTTAGGACCTTTTAAAAAATAAAGAAAACATTTCAATTACAAGAATAGACTCTTCCATCTCATCCTTCCCTAGAGGTAACCAATCTCTTAAAGCTGGTGGGAATCGTTACACTTTTTATACTTTTACAGCACAGTATGTTTTGAGTGATTATGTACAACTGTGTACATATTTTTCTGCAGTTTTTTTCTCAACATCATAAGAGAAACATTTTGAGATTTATCCATGTGATACTTACAGAGCTATTCCATTCTTTATAATAATTTTATACTATGTAATACTACAATGTAATATTCCATTATTCAAATATTCAAGAATCTATTCTCCTGTGGGTAGATGTTTGTTGCATCTAGTTTTTTGTTACTTCAAATCATGATGTAAATCGTGTCCTTGTGTATGTCTCCTTGGACACGTAAGTGAGAGTCCTTCTAGGGGATATATCTAGAACAAAAATTACTAGGGAATAGGATAATAGGATAGGCACACTCTCAACTTTGCGAGGTTGCTTTCCAGATTACTCTGCACAGTACTTCAGTCACTGAACCAATTTTTACATATGTCATCAATCTATAATTTATAAGACTATGTCTTGTTCTTTGGGGGTTTTTTTTGGTTGTTGTTTGTTAGTTTTGAGACTGGATCTTACTCTGTCAACTAGGCTAGAATGCAGTGGCCTCATCATAACTCACTGCTACCTAAACTCCTGGGCTCAAGCAGTCCTCCTGCTTCAGCCTCCTGAATAGCTGGGACTATAGGCCTGTGCCACTACACTAAGCTAAGTTTTCTATTTTTTGTAGAGACAGGGTCTTGGTCTTGCTCAGCCTGGTCTCAAATTTCTGTCTTCAAGTGATCCTCCTGCTTTGGCCTCCCTAAGTGCTAGGATTACAGTTGTGTGCCACTGTACCAAGCCTTCTTATTCCATATTCTAACCAATACTGCCAAGTTTTTTTTTTTTTTTTACTACACTTATCTGGGCCCTATTTTCATAGATTTCGATAGGGTAGCTCTGGAGTGTGGTTTGAAATGGGCTATAGGTGATTCTAAAACACAACTAAAGGCAAGAGCCTCTGCTCCCTGCATATGTATGCAATCTAATATATTGATATTTGAATTGGCACAGTGAAAACTTTCTGAAGCTTTGTTGGTAGCGTTGACATCAGATGCCTTTAGATCTTTGAGGAAAGGGTGGAGAAGTACCGCAGTCCCACATACCTTATAGATGCATTTTAATAAAGCAGCAGTATGTGACTTGCCAGGGCACTGGGCTGTACTTAATCTATAGTCCCACCTTTGCCAGCTGGGCTGATGGGGTGGGCCCTTTGGGGAAGCTGTGTTGCCTCTTACCAGGCTCAAGGCTGGGTGTCAGCTGTCAGGGCTTGCATACGTGCGGTCGCTTAGGGCAGGGTGCATGTCAGCAATGTCTGCCAGCCCAGTGGGTGGTGTCACTGTGTGGAGCATTTGTGGCTTTTTCAAAGCCCCAAGGAATCTGAGAAGCAAGTGAGGGGAATGATGCATGAAAACAAAAGGCAGTGGAAAGAGTGACCAGCCAGCAGGCTCCAGCAGGCTAGAACGCTCTGTCCTTGTTATTACTGCTTCATGAAAATGCCGCCGGCTTCCTGGCAGGGTCTGGAAGGTAGAGGCTCCCTGAGAAAATAAGCACAAGTGATGCACAGTCTGAGGCTGAGATTCTGGTTTCCCAGCCTCCCCATTTTCCGTGGAAGTTATAGGTTGAGGATGGGGAACGCTTTGCCCTTTGGTGGATTTTGGCCAGTCTTTCCTTTTCTCCTGGCTGTTTTCCCAAGAGTTTTTTCCTTCCACTCACAAGCAGCACAGCTCTAGTCTCAGAGGCCTAGCAGGGCTGGCCTGGGAGAGAACTGGGCGGTGCCCTGGCTGGAGCTGCTCCCCAAAGAATGGTTTGAAGGTCAGCTAGGGGAGGAAAAAGGGCCTTGGCCATAATTTCCACTCAAGGAGTATTTGCCACAAAGAAGAGCCTCCTGGCATTGGGCAGGGTGGCAAGGGGGTGCTCTGAGCTGTGAATGCCCTAGTACCACATACTCTCACAGGATAGCCTAACTCGGTTTTCAGAAACGAGGCAGAAGTTCAGCAAAGGTAAGAGTTTTACCTCAATACTGGATGGCTAAGGGGCTCATCATTATTGGACTTGTCAGATGTCAACCTCTATCTCTCCCACCTGATAATCTCCTTTCTTTGGTATATAAAATAAGTGGATGCAAAGTACAGAAGTAGTCAGCTTCTTTTCTTCTCTTAAAAAGTAGCTAGGAGGATAATGAATAAAAATAGGACTTTGTGGATACACCAGGGCTGAGCTGAGGGTGTGGTTTGCTTGGCAACAGCTCAGGCAAAGTGATTTCTCCTGGTCCTGGAATGCTCTTGACTTCGCCTTTGCCTGATGAAGTCCTAAGAGACCAGCTTGAATGTGACTTTTTTTTTTTTTTGGTGAAACTTCCGTCAATAGAGTTAATCATTCCCTTCTCTCTGGTCTCATAGCATTTTGCTCTTATAACAAGCATTCATCATATTGTGAGACAATTACTGACTTGAGATCGTACCTTATTCTTTGTGTGTGTGTCCTCACCACCTATTTTTTAACACAGTAGTTCTTTGATAAATATTTGCTGCATAAATCAAAGTTCCCAAGAAAGCTCCAGTCCTCAGCTCTTATATTTGAATTGTCTTTAGCCTTTTTCGTCCTTGAGGTGATCTGCAAGCAGTTTCAGCTCCATGTAGCATGGAGGACATGTTAAAACCAAATGTTCTGTTTTGTTTTTTTCCCCAAGGAATTGCCCCAGCAGGAATGGGTGTTTCAGATATGTCATTCTGTTACAGGTACAGAATTTGTTTCCAGGAAATACTGCCATCATTATCTCTGAAAGGCAAGTCATTGGAAATTGTTATTTTCCATTTACAGATGGACAAATGGAAGCTTGCTTTCTCATTTACCAATTACAGAATGTCCACTCTGTTCAAAGTACTGTGCTGGGGTTTTTATGAGATACAAAGATGTACAAGACAGGGTTCTGGTTCGGAAGAAGAATGTCATAATCTTATTTGGATGGAACAATATTTGTATGCAAAATTAACTATAACTTGGGAGCATGGTAATTTGAAGCACATGTGCATATGAAGTGAAAGAAATACCAAAGAGAATGTAAAAGGAGGCAGGAGAATGTCCAGCCAACACAACCGGGGGCATCACCGTGTCACTTGAGATAAGTAGATTTTGTGCTGGTTACCCTATTTGGCCCCTGAACTGGTCTCCTGTGACTGCCGTAACAAATTATTCCAAACTGGGTGGCTTACAACAACAGGATTTTATTTTCTCACAGTTCTGGAGGGCAGAAGTCGAAATTAAGGTTTTGGCAAAGCCATACTCCTTCTGAAAGCTCTGGGGGAGAATCTGTTCCTTGCTTCTTGCAGTGTCTGGTGGCCCAAGGCTTTCCCTGGCTTGTGGCCACTTGGTTATAGTCTCTGCCTCCATGGTCACATTGCCCCCGCCTCTTGTCTCTCAACATTTCTTCTTCTTCTCTCTTATAAGGATGGATGTGAAGTGGCGGAGAGGAGGGGAAAGACAAAACCCCACCTCATAGGGTACAGTGAATGTTATCTGGTTATAGCCCTTGCTTAAGCATTATAAAAACTATCCATGCAGACAGAAACATTAGTACCCCTGTAATGTCTTGAAATTAAAATAGAATTGAAGAAAGAAAAAAGGTAGCACTTATAACTCAAGTGGCTAAGGCGCCTGCCACATACACCAGAACTGGTGGGTTTGAATCCGGCCCCAGCTGCCAAACAATGACAACTACAACCAAAAAGATAGCTGGGCATTGTGGCAGGTGCCTGTAGTCCCAGCTACTTGGGAGGCTGAGGCAAGGGAATCGCTTAAGCCCAGGAGTTGGAGGTTGCTGTGAGCTGTGACACCATGGCACTCTACCCAGGGTGATAGCTTGAGGCTCTGTCTCAAAAAAAAAAAAAAAATACATGTCATTGCATGTAGGGCCCACTCTAGTAATCTAGGGTAAGCTCCTCCTTTCAAGATCTTAATTACAACTTTAGCCACATAATGTAATATTCTCAGGTTTCAGAGATTAGGCCGTGGACTTTTTTGTTTTTGAGACAGGGTCTCACTCTGCGCCCTGGCTAGCCTGCTGCAGTAGCAAGATCATAGCTCACAGCAACCTCAAACTCCTGGGCTCAAGTAAGCCTCCTGCCTGAGGCTTCTGAGAAGCTGGGTCTACAGGTGCACACCACCATGCCCAGCTAATTTTTTATTTTTTGTAGAGATGGGATCTTCTGCTAAGGTCTAGGCTGGTCTGCAACTCCTGGCCTCAAGTGATCCTCCTGCGTCGGTCTTCCAAAGTACTGGGATAACAGGCATGAACAAATGTGGACATAATTTTTGCGGGGAGAGGAGTCACCACTCAGCCTGTACTAACGTTCCAAAGCTCAGACTCTTCCCTGCCCTGCTCTGTGCCCCACGGGGCTGTTTCCCATAGATCATATCACCTGGTCTGCACTGCTCTGTGCTTACTGCTCTGTGTGGCCAATGGGAAACACTGCGAGCACACACACCAGAGGGCAGGTGGAGAGGACGTGGGGTGTTTCTTCTCCCTCCCTCCCTGCCTCAGTACCACTGTTTGTGTGGTAGCTATCCTCCTCCACAGTTCCAGCTCTTTCCTTCCCTTGCTGTTCAGCCCTGGGCCTCCATGTCGCTAGTCTTTGGGTGGCTCATTATCCTCCCACATCCCACCCTACATCCTTAACAATATCAAATTCATCAAATGAGTTTCAAAATCCCAGCAGAATGTCCCTTCAGTTTCCTGCCACAATCTTCACTGGCAGAGATTCCAAGAAGCAAAAATTTGATTTCCAGAACAGAGATACACTCAGGTTACCTCAATCTAGGTTCAAGGAATGACCAATGGGAACAGGGAGGTGATTCAGCACACAGCGCAGCCCTAGCAACTGGGTTATCTTGTGGGCTCTTCAGCAGTCAGTATCTGCTGCTTTGTACTCTAATTATCTGCTATTATTATGGCTCTGCCTCTGCTGCCCGTGCTGCTGCTCGGTACTTTCTACTCTTTTCTCTGTCTCGCAATTTCTATTGCCTCGTGCTTTTTGAGGCCATGTGACATCAGCTGTCTTCCTTCTCTCTGTGTTATCTTTTAGCTTCTGCCCATTTCTAACTGCTGATTCCCCTCTCTGTATTTCATGTTCAACTTTGCAAAAGAATCTGCCTGATGTGGCTATTAGGCACAGCCTTTTCCACAAACCATCTCATTAACATTGTTTTGATGCCCTAAGTTAGGTGCCCCCCACCCCCAACCTAAATGACTTGGGAATGTTAGAATAAGATCATGCATAATTTGAGGTTCTATTAGAAATCCCTAGAAGAGGCTTATGTCTGTGCCAGGCATTCTGACACTTGAAGGGTGAGGAGGGGTGGTTATCAAAACCCACAAGCACATTCGCTGTCCAGTTCAATGGCAGAAATGTGGTGATCTCAGAAGAGCACAACATATGTTTAGGAAAAAGCAAGCTGCCCAGATTAGTGGGGTGTATAAATAGAGAAACAGTAGAGTTGATATTAAAGCTGGAAATACAGGAAACAATAGTTTTAGAGGGCCTCGAGTGCCAGACTTTTGCTATGGTCATAGTCACTGAAGATTAGTTTTAGAAACAGCTTTAGACGTTATTCTATGATCAGTGAGAAGTTACTAACAGTATTAAAGGTTTTTTGAACATGGGAGAGCATGATAAAATCAGTTTTAGGACTATTTCCCTGATGGCAATGGTATTTAGATTTGATTAGGAGTAGGAAAATGTGACAATAGAAAGACAAATTAGGATGCTATTATAATACTCAATGAGAATAATGGGGACTCAAACCATGGCAGGCCTGGAAAGGAAGTGAAAAGCTAGGTGTGAGACACTAAGGAAATGAGCGGTTTTAGGAGTGAGTCTAGTGTTGAGGTACTGGTTCAGAATCTTTCTAGCATTAAGGATCTTTTCAATTATTTTTATTTTCTTCCAAACAAACTATACTTTTCTGAGGGTTAACGTACAAATTCTATCAGGTATATCGATAACATTGACAATATTATCATCAATTTTTATTATATTTGGGAACATGCTCTTGGAAGCTTAACCTTGAGCCAAGAGAATGTAGGAAGTGGTGGTTCCACTGAGAGAAATTGAACCTAAATATCTTACCCCATGTTTCTAGAAAAATAGAATTCAAACCAAGAATTAATGCAGTTTTATTTAGGAAATGCAGTCCCAGAGAAGTAAGATTGAGAGCAAAAGGGAAAAGAGACAGGAAAATATGGGAAGCAATGAAGGATGATGCTTCAACAATGTGCAAAGAGATAATAAACAAGTACATGTGTGGGGCCATGCAGAATATCTCCAGACATTACAGCAAAACATGCCCTAGGTAAGTTTTTGGACAGAGAAGGAATCTGTCTTCTGGTTTCTTCCTATCTCCTATTTCTCAATGATAAAAATTAACCCCATCAGGGATTACTTTCCTCATATGTTTGGGTTATGTTGGCTGTTACTATTGATAGTCTCTCCAAGCCACATCCAATGCTCCATGATGTGGGCTTTAGTGCTTTTTAGGGACTAGAAAGAAGCCAGAATTCATAGTGCACAGTTGCTCAGTGGCAGTCAAAGGGAAGGATGGGAAAGTAGCGAATGAGGCCCAACCCTAAATAGCAGGACTCTGTGTGCCCAAACAAAGCAAGTCACCTGCAGGCAAAGTAGGCAAATGAGGATTTGAGGGATGATGGAGAGAGAATCTGATGAGGCACATAACATGTGTCTGACTCACTGAACAGAAGAAAGGTTAAGGCTGAAACTTGCAGTTATGTTCCATAGGTAGGAATATAACTTCCACAGAACAGAAGCCACGGTAGCAAGAGTATTTTGAGGGTTATATACCATATAGGGTTATATTCTGAGACAGCATGGAATAATAAATAATTTTGGAGACAGACTGAGCTCTGATTAGGTCACACTAGAAAATGTACTTTATCTAAGCCTTAATTTCCTTACCTATAACATTGGGATAAAAATGCTAGATAGCTCGTATCTAGAAAATACTTAGTGTGATACTAGCATAAATGCTAAATAAATCATGGATATTATGATAATTAACACCATTCTTAGATGATTGTGTAATCTTCCCAATCCTTCTTTTCTCCAGACAGACTCTTCCTCTGCTGTTCCTTGAACAGGGCTGTTATTCAAGCCTGATGCCTGAAGTTATTCTCCAGGGCAGTTGCCTCAGGATCACACCAGACTTGAGGTCATGGAACCCCAGTAAAGGCTGGTAGTCCCCCTACAGGGTATTAATACTTTAAGCCCCCAGAAGGCAGCACCATTGGCCCATCATCTTTGGTATGTAGATGGGACATATCTTACTTAAATCGTCTATTTGTTCTTATAATTTTGGCCCCTTTCAAAATCAACTTCGCTTTGGCATCCCAAGAAAGCATAGCCAAGTACACAAGTGTTGCTAGAACTGCAGTAATAAGGAGGTTCTTGTAAGACTTTAAGAATGGGAGATTACTGTATATGGCATTTGAAAGGATATCATTTCTACTTATCCAGATCAGTAGATCTGGCCCCCATAAATTGAGATCCTTTGGAATTTAGCATAAGCATACTGAATGCCAAAAATAATAACTAAAGTATGTAAATGCCTTGGAAATTTCTGGAAAAACAAAAGTACATACCCTTCCTCTGTTTAAGACCAAAATGACTCAGAGTAAAAACCCAAATCTTTACCAATGGCCTTTAAGATCTGTTCCCTTACTGCTGAGAAGCAGCACAGCATACCTTTTTTTTTTTTTTTGAGACAGAGCCTCAAGTTATCACCCTGGATAGAGTGCTGTGGCATCACAGCTCACAGCAACCTCCAATTCCTGGGCTCAAGCGAGTCTCCTGCCTCTGCCTCCCAAGTAGCTGGGACTACAGGCACCCGCCACAACCCCTGGCCATTTTTTGCAGCCGTCATTGTTATTTGGCGGGCCTAGGCTGGATTTGAACCCACCAGCTCAGGTGTACATGGCTGGCGCCTTAGCCGCTAGAGCCACAGGTGCCGAGCCAAGAAATGTTAAATTTTATGAATGGCTTTTCTGCATCTGTTGAGATAATTATATGTATTTTTTCCTTAATAGAAAAATGTGGTTTATTGCATTAATTAACTTTCTGATGTTGAGAAATCTTTGCCTTTCTGGATGAACTGTGCTTAGTTGTGACTTTTTATGTGTAAACCTAAATTCTCTTCTAATATTTTGAGATTTTTTACACACACACATGTTTGTCTTGAATTAAATCTGTATAATGCCAGTATGTTTTTCTTTCCATTTTCTGCTACTTTGCAGCAGAACTGCTTCATCAAAGACTAAATATACTCTACTGTTTGGCAGTCTGCTGACCCCTTTTAAGTTTTGTTTCTTTTTTCTTTTTTTTTTTTTTAAAGACAAGGTCTTACTGGCTGTGTTGCCTAGACTGTACTGCAGTGGCTCTATCATAGCTCACTGCAGTCTGGAACTCCTGAGCTCAAATATCCTCCCACTTCAGCCTCCCTCAGAGTAGCTGGGACTACAGATGTGTGCCACCACTCCCAGCTTTTTTTTTTAAGAGATGGAGGTCTCACTTTGTTGCTCAGGCTGGTCTGGAACTCCTAGTCTCAAGCACTCATCCTGACTGGACCTCCAAAATGCTGAGATTATAGGTGTGAACCACTCTGCCCAGCCTTTTACATATAAATATAAAATATTGGATCCAGTAAAAGAAAAAAGTAACAGTTCTAGTACCTTGTTTATAATACTGTGATGTAAGGCTAAGTTAAAACTTATCCTGGATTAGAAAATTACCCTTTTGCAGTTCTACATGTAATACTTGATTTAGGCAAGGATTATGAATAGATGCTGAATCATCAGATGAACAATGGTTGGGGAATAATATATTTGTGTGGTAACAAACTATTATCCTATAGATTATATACTGGTTACTAAAAGGAAGACATTTTAAGGGAAAGATCATCACCTTAACCAAATAGTCAAATTTAGCATCACAAATAAGTCTGGCATTATGTAGCTCCTAATATAATACAATATGAAGTAAACATTTTTCATATCAAAAATATTGAACCTGATGCTAAACCATTGGGTGCAATCTTAGTTTTCCTGGAAATGGGATAAACCTACAAGATAAAACTTTGGAGAAAACACAGATCTACAATAACATTCTAGAAGAGAACTGAGTGGACTTTTCAAAAAGTCATGGATCACCCATTATGGTGATTCATGTGTAAAATCCTAGCGCTCTGGGAGGCCAAGGCAAGTGGATTGCTTGAGTTCAGGAATTCAAGACCAGCCTGACCCCCTCTCTACTAAAAATAGAAAAACTAGCTGGGTATCGTGGTTGCACTTGTAATCCCAGCTATTGCATATGGGTGCTGAGGCAAGAGGATCACTTGAACCCAAGAATTTGAAGTTGCTGTGAGCTATGACATTGCAGCACTCTATCCTGGGTGAGAGAGTGAGACTCTGTCTCAAAATTTAAAAAAAAAATAGAGACAGAGATTGTTCTACTTTAGGAGAGAATGAATAGATAAAACAATCAAATGCAATGTGTGAACTTTAATGGAATTACTGTTTATAAAATTTAAAAGATATTTTGATTTTTATAGCTCAATAGTAAAAAACACAATAATAAGAAAGACTAATTTTATTTATTTATTTTTTGAGACAAAGTCTCACTAATAAGTCACCTTTGGTAGAGTGCCATGGCATCACAACTCACAACAAACCTCAAACTCTCGGGCTTAAGCGATTCTCTTGCCTCTGCCTCCCAAGTAGCTGGGACTACAGGCACCTGCGACGATGCTCAGCTATTTTTGTTGTTGTTGTTGTTGTAGTTGTCATTGTTACCCCATCTGGCCCAGGCCGTATTTGAACCCGCCAGCCTCGGTATATGCGGCCAGTGCCCTACCCACTGAGCTACGGGCACTGCCAGAAAGACTTAATTTTAAAATGAGTAAAGTATCTGCATAGACATTTTTTCAAACATTTTTAAATATGGCCAATAAGCACATGAAAAGGTGTTCAACATCATTAGCCATCAGGGAAATGCTAATCAACACGACAGTGAGATACCACTTCACATCCACAAAGAAGGCTATAAAAGATAATAAATGTTGTCAAGTTTGTGGAGAATAGGTTGAATGTGTAAACTAGCAATTTCAGTTCTAGATACATACCCAAGAGATGTGAAAACATGTCCATACAAAATTTATATATTAACTGTTTGTAGCTACATTATTCATAGTAGCCAAGAAGTGGAAACAGCCCAATGTCCATCTGCTTATAGGTGAATAAATATAATTTAGCAATAAAAAGGAATGAGGTATAGTTGGCCTTTTACATCTGTGGATTGAGCCAACTGTGAATTAAAAGTACTCTGGAAAATAATATAACCTAATCCTATGTATCCTCATGTTAACCACCACCATCCCCAAAAAAAGTACTCTAGAAAAATATTGCATCTGTTCTGAACTTGTCTTTATTCCCTTAACAATACAGCATAACAACTACTTACATAACATTTACATTGTATTTAGGTATTATAGTAGAAACTCCATAGTTGACTACCTCCCTATATTGACCACCTCCTTAAGTTGACCTAATTTTTATGGATCAGACATGTACCACATATACATTTTGGTATGATAGGCCTAGTTCCTTTGTTGAGCACCTCTGTTACAGTCCCTTTGAATGGTCAACTTGTAGAAGTCCTACTGTAGAAGTACTCTGAGATGATTTAAAGTATATGAGAACATATGCATAGGTTATATGCAAATAGTACATCATTTTATATTGAGGACTTGAGCATCCATGGATTTTGGTATCTTAGTTTGTGTTATAAAGGAATACCTGAGGTTCAGTAATTTATAAAGAAAACAGATTTATTTGTCTTATGGTTGTGCAGGCTGTACAAGGACCATAGCACTACCATCTGCTTCTGGTGCAGGTCTCAGGCTACTTCTACTCAGGGAACAAGGTGAAAAGGAGCTGGTGTGAAGAGATCACACAGTGTGAGAGGAAGCACAAGAGAGTGAGAGGGGATGTGGAGGTTTTTTTTTTAACAACCTGCTCTCATGGGAACTAATTAGGACTCATTCACCTCCTTGCCACCAGGAAGGGCATTATCTATTCATGAAGATTCTGCTCCTATGACCCAAACAGCTCCCATAGCTCCCACCTCTAACATTGGGGATCAAATTTCCTTTTGTCCTTTTGGAGAGAATCTCATCTTGTCACCCTCAATAGAGTGGCATGATGTCATAACGCAACAGCAACCTCAAACTCCTGGGCTCAAGTGATCCTCTTGCCTCAGCCACCCAGCTGAGGACTAAAGGTGCCCACCACAACGCCTGTCTATTTTTAGAGATGGAGTCTCTCTCTTGCACAGGCTGGTCTCAAACACCTGAGTTCAAGCAATCCACCTGCCTCAGCCTCCCAGAGTGCTAGGATTACAGGAGTGAGCCACCTTGCCTAGCCTGGGGGTCACATTTCAGCATGAGGTTTGGAGGAGGTGTGCATTAAGATGATAGCAGCATCCAAAGGAGATTTGAAAGCAATCCCTCACAAATACCAAGGGACAACTGTACTAATCATACAAGCTACAATATGGATGAACCTTGGAAACATTATGCTAAGTAAAAGAAGCCAGTCAAAAAATACTGCATATTGTGTGAGTCCATTTACCATAGATCCTCGTTGTTTGTGGATTCTATATTTTTGAATTGGCCTCGTCACTGAAATTTATTTGTAATCCCAAGTCTGTACTCCCAGCAGTTTCATCGTCATTTGTGGATGTACATAAAGTAAGGAAAGATTTCATTTGTCTCTCAGCTGAAGATGAACAACGAACACCCTGGCTGCTTATTTCAGCTTTCATGCTGTAAACAAATATCCTTTTCATAGTCCTATTTAGTGCCAGTTTTTCACATTTTTGATGATTTTGCTGTTTAATATGACCTTCAACCATAGTGCTGAAGTGCTGTTTTGTATTCCCAAGCACAAGACAAATGTGACATACTTTACAGAGGGAATATGGGTGTTAGGCTTTGTTCAAGTGCAGTTTATACTCACCATGGATTAGTGAGTTAATAACATACGTTAAATAAAATGTCTTTAGGCTCGACGCCTGTGGCTCAACGGGCTAAGGCGCCAGCCACGTACACCTGAGCTGGCGGGTTCGAATCCAGCCCCAGGACCCGCCAAACAACAATGACGGCTGCAACCAAAAAACGGCCAGGCGTTGTGGCGGGCGCCTGTAGTCCCAGCTACTTGGGAGGCAGAGGCAAGAGACTCGCTTGAGCCCAGGAATTGGAGGTTGCTGTGAGCTGTGATGCCATGGCACTCTATCCAGGGTGACAGCTTGAGGCTCTGTCTCA
>CAUYON010145281.1:0-30387 GCA_963573935.1 Arctocebus calabarensis
TTGCGGGTTCAAACCCGGCCCTGGCCAAACTGCAACAAAAAAATAGCCGGGTGTTGTGGTGAGCGCCTGTAGTCCCAGTTACTTGGGAGGCTGAGACAAGAGAATTGCCTAAGCCCAGGAGCTGGAGGTTGCTGTGAGCCATGAAGCCATGGCACTCTACCAAGGGTGACAAAGTGAGACTCTGTCTCTAAGAAAAAAAAAAAAAACACTAAAAAAAAATATATATTATTGAATTTATAGGGTATATTATAATTGGTTAGATCTTGAGATCAAGAAATTATAGTACATGTAAAAGACTTCTATCAAACATCTGGTACGTAACAAATATTTCATTGTTTAAAGTTTTCAAAGCAAACATTTGGAGAAGGAGAAATAAAACAGGTTTGCTTTTTATTTAGTAGCCCACCCCCATATATATATATATATATATATGTAATATATATAAGTAATGCTTTTTACTTATATATATATATAATGCTTTTTACTTAGTAAAAGAGATTAACTAGAAGAGATTAATTTCCTAAATGCTCTGCCAAATTTATATTACTGAACTGCATTCTATGATAATATACTGTCCCTTTACCAAATAAGAACTAAATAGCCACAGAGATTAGAATACCAAAGTCCCTCCAAGAAATTTTCTTAGCATGAATATGTAAAACTTTTCATTATAATCTGGGTATGCTCTGACTCTTGAGATTAATAGCAATTAAAAATTTCATTAAAGATGGCTGAAGATTGGGCATTATTCCTTTTGAATAGAGAGAGAGTAGAAAGAGGATTGAGATTATTGCACTGCAGTGGTGATCAAACAGTGGTTTGTTTCTCTTCATAAATTAAACTATACTAGTGGAAATACTCTCCAGAGTTTCTAATCAGTTTAGAATAATCAGCCTATTACTCTGTTTTAATTTGATATGATTTCATTTGACAGTTAAGAGGCTTGCTATTTTAATTAACAGATATTTTAAAATATTAAAATAGTTCTTAGACAACTGGTTGTACACATATTGAGTGCCAAATTCCATTCCCAATAAAGAAACAACCAGGGCCCCTTGAAGAAATGACTGCTCCACAAGTGTGGGATATGGTTCATCTTAGAAGGGTACAGGTGAAACCTACTAAATATAGAATATAAATGTCTGTACACAATAAGTAAGAAAGTGCCATGAAAACTATGTCAACTAGTTCGATGAAAATATTTCAAACTGTATATAAAACCACCACATTTTACTCCATGATTTCATTTATGTACACAACCGTGATTTAATAAAAAAGAAAAGAAAAGAAAAAGAAATGACTGCTCCAAGTCTAAGCCAGAGAAAGGGCAAGATGAGCATGAGACATTCTCAGATGACTGAGAAGCCAGTTTGAGGGAGCTCTTACTAGCACACTTCAGAAACATGAGAGTAAAAACAAAAATAGGCAGGGAAACACTAACTAAAACATTGAAATAAGTAAAATTCCATGAGTGCATAGTTACATTCCAATAAAGAGAAAAAATAAATAAAGGATATATTTCCTTATAAAATGATGCTGATTAATCAACATAGAAAGAATGATAAAACAATATTTAGAAAAATAATTCTGCCACCCTCACCATATAGTAATTGATTTAGGCAAGAACCATCAAAGGATGCAGAAGGAATTGGTTAGTACTTGCTCAGAAAACAGTCTTGGGATGGTGTCAAAATATCACCTCACAGACTACTTAGTAATTACTAAGGATAAACATACCTTGACAAAGGAGAGACATGATAATCACCTCCTTAGTAATAAACCAAGTAATAAAACATTATATTGAGAACAGCAGTACAACCTGATATCACAAGCCTTTGACATAACACCTTAGGAAATATAGCAATGCCTATGTATTAGTCATGCCAAAAAAGTTTACCCTAAATCTAATAATGCTTTTTTATTTAAATTCTTATTCTAAGACATTGATAAGAACCAATCAAACAAACCCAGATTGTAAGAATTCCTTAAGATAGCACTCTTAAAGTCTTCCAAAAGCCAAAACCATGAAAAGAATTGTTCTAACTCAGACCTGACTGTCAGAACTTCCAGAAATAACAAAAATATTCTTTATCTTCAATGTCTAGTATGGTAGCCATTAGCCACGTGTAGCTAGTAAGCACTTGAAATGTGGCTAATGTTACTAAGGAACAATATTGGCCAGGGCAGTTAGTTCTAGCCTAAAAGGGATTGAAATTGTGTAAGAATTAAATGACATCCCATGCCCTTGTGGGATTCTGATTCAAAACTATAAAGTCTACAAAATGAATTTGGGGGAAAATTACCATAATTTTAATAAGGATAGGGTACTAGACGAGACTGTAAAATTATTGCTGGTTTTTCTGGAACTGCTAATATTATCAGAGTTGTGTTTATTAATGGAGATTGTCCATGAAAGATAAAAGATGGATACTTCAATATGTGCTTCAATTTAAGTGCCGGCATCTAAAATTTACTTCCAATGGTTTAACAAAAATGTGTGCATGTGAGAGAGTGTTTGTGTGTGTGTTTGTTAAGGAGAGAGCGAATGAGACACAGAAAGAGAGAGAAAATACAGCACAATGTTAACAAGTGTAAGTACAAAATAACTTCCAACTCAGGATCCTATATCCAGCCAAACTGAATTTCATTTATGATGGAGAAATTAAATACTTTAATGACATCCATATGTGGAAGAAATTTGCCATAACTGAACCAGCTCTCCAGGATATTCTCAGACCTATCCTTTATAATGACCAGCACAAACCTCCACCACAAAAGTAAATTCACTCAGAAACTTTCGACCAAATTCTAAACTCCACAATGGTGAAAGGATCAAAAATACCCACTTCTCTTTCAAAAGGCTTATCATTATTTTCAATTAATGTGAATGGTTTAAATTGTCCTCTAAAGAGGCACAGGTTGGCTCACTGGATACAAATACTCAGAGCAGATATCTACTGCATACAAGAATCTCATCTTACCTTAAAAGATAAAAATAGAATCATGGTGAAGGGATGATCATCTACATTCCAGGCAAGTGGAAAGCAGAAAAAAGCAGGTGTTGCAATCTTATTTGCAGGTACACTAGGCTTTAAACCAACCAAAGTAAGTAAAGATAAAGATGGACATTTTATATTTGTTAAAAGTAATACTCAAAACGATGAGGTTTCAATCATTAATATTTAAGCACCCAATGAGAATGTGCCTCAATTTATAAGAGAAACTCTAACAGACATGAGCAACATGATCTGCTCCAGCTTCATAGTAATTGGAGATTTTAACACTTCATTAACAGTGTTGGACAGATTCTCCAAAAAGAAGCTAAGCAAAGAAATTTTAGATTTAAACTTAACCATCCAACATTTGGATTTAACAGACATCTACAGAGCATTTCATCCCAAAAAAACTGAATACACATTCTTCTCATCAGCCCATGAATCATACTCAAAAATCAACCACATCTTAGGTCACAAGTCTAACCTCAGCAAATTTTAAAAAATAGAAATTATTCCTTGCATCTTCTCAGGAATAAAAGTTGAACTCAATAACAACAAGAATCTGCATACTCAAACAAATACATGGAAGCTAAACAACCTCATGCTTAAGGACAGATGGGTCATTGATGAGATTAAGCAGGAAATTTCCAAATTTTTGGAACAAAATGACAATGAAGACACGAATATCAGAACCCCTGGGACACTGCAAAGGCAGTCCTTAGAGGGAAGTTTATAGCACTACAAACATTCCTCAAGAATGAATAGAAAGAGAGGAAGTTAACAACTTAATGGGACATCTTAAACAACTGGAAAAGGCAGAACATTCCAATCCCAATCCCAGCAGAAGAAAAGAAATAACCAAAATTAGAGCAGAATTAAATAAAATTAAAAATAAAAGAATTATGCAACAGATCAATAAATCAAAAAGTTGGGTTTTTGAAAAGGTAAATAAAGTAGATTAACCTTTGGCTAACTTAGCCATGAATAAAGAGTAAAATCTCTAATTTCATCCATCAGAAATGGTAAAGATGAAATCACAACAGACCCCTCAGAAATTCAAAAAAATCCCTAATGAATACTACAAGAAACTTTGCTCTCAGAAATATGAAAATCTGAAGGCAATTGACCAATACTTGGAAGCACACCACCTTCCAAGACTTAGCCAGAATGAAGTGGAAATGTTGAACAGGCCTATATCAAGTTCTGAAATAGCATCAACTATACAAAACCTCCCTAAAAAGAAAAGCCCAGGACCAGATGGCTTCATGTCAGAATTCTACCAAACCTTTAGAGAAGAACTAGTACCTATATTACTCAACTGTTTCCAAAATATAGAAAAAGATGGAATATTACCCAACACAGTCTATGAAGCAAACATCACCTTGGTCAACAAGGAAAAGATCCAACAAGAAAAGAAAATTATAGACCAATATCACTAATGAATATTGATGCAAAAATATTCAATAAAATCCTAGCAAACAGAATCCAGCAACATATCAAACAAATTATACACCATGACCAAGTAGGCCTTATCCCAAGATCTCAAGGCTGGTTCAATATACATAAATCTATAAATGTAATCCAGCACATAAACAAATTAAAAAATTAAGACCATATGATTCTCTCAATTGACGCAGAGAAAGTTTTTGACAATATCCAGCATCCCTTCATGATCAGAACACAAAAGAAAATTGGTATTGAAGGGATATTTCCTAAACTGATAGAGGCCATCTACAGCAAACCCACAACCAATATTATGTTGAATGGAATTAAATTGAAAACATTCCCACTTAGATCAGGAACCAGACAAGGTTGCCCATTGTCTCCATTGCTCTTTAACATTGTAATGGAAGTTTTAGCCATTGCAATTAGGGAAGAAAAGGCGATCAAGGGTATCCACATAGGATCAGAAGAGATCAAACTTGCACTCATTGCAGATGATATGATTGTATATCTGGAAAACACCAGGGATTTGACTATAAAACTTTTAGAAATGATCAAGGAATACAGCAGTGTATCTGGCTACAAAATCCACACTCATAAATCAGTAGTCTTTATATACACCAACAACAACCAAGACAAAAAACAATCAAAGACTCTATTCCTTTCACAGTAGTGCCAAAGATGATGAAATATTTGGGAGTCTACCTAAAGGATGTGAAAGATCTCTATAAAGAGAACTATGAAACTCTAAGAAAAGAAATAGCTTAACATGTCAACAAATGGAAAAACATACCATGCTCATGGTTGGGAAAAATCAAATTGTTAAAATTTCCATACAACCCAAAGCAATATACAATTTTAATGCAATTCCTATTAAAGCTCCATTGTCATATTTTAAAGATCTGGAAAAAATAATACTTCATTTTATATGGTATCAGAAAAAACCTTGAATAGCCAAGACATTACTTAGAAATAAAAACAAAGCAGGCAGAATCACGCTACCAGACCTCAGACTGTACTATAAATCAAGTGATCAAAACAGCATGGTACTGGCACAAAACCTGAGAGGTAGATGTTTGGAAGACAATAGAGAATGAAGAGATGATGGTTAGAGAACCAAGAGATGTTACTGCTATTTGATCTTCGACAAGCCAATTAAAAACATTCAGTGGGGAAAAGACTTCCTTTTTAACAAACAGTGCTGGGAGACCTGGCTGGCGACCTGTAGAAGACTGAAATTGAACCCACACCTTTCACCACTAACAAAGATAGACTCACACTGGATTAAAGATTTAAAGTTAAGACATGAAACTATAAAAATACTAGAAGAAAGTGCAGTGAAAACTCTTGAAAGAATTGGCCTGGGCGAATACTTTATGAGGAGAACTCCCCAGGCAATTGAAGCAGTATCAAAAATTCACTACTGGGACTTGATGAAACTAAAAAGTTTCTGCACAGCCAAGAACATAGTAAGTGTAGCAAGCAGACAACCCTCAGAGTGGGAGAAAATATTTGCAGATTATGCCTCCAACAAAGGTTTAGTAACTAGAATACACAAAGAACTCAAATGTATTAGCAAGAAAAGAACAAGTGATCCCATCTCAGGATGGGCAAAGGATCTGAAGAGAAACTTCTCTAAAGAAGACAGGTGCATGGCCTTCAGACACATGAAAAAAATGCTCACTATCCTTAATCATCAGAGAAATGCCAATCAAACTACCTTGAGAAATCATCTAACTCCAGTAAGAATAGCCCACATAACAAAATCCCCAAACCAGAGATGCTGGCATGGATGTGGAGAAAAGGGAATACTTCTACATTGCTGGTGGGAATGCAAACTAATACATTCCTTTTGGAAAGACATTTGGGGAATACTCAGAGATCTAAACATAGATCTGCCATTGGATCCTATAATTCCTTTACTTGGTATATACCCAGAAGACCAAAAATCACATTATAACAAAGATATCTGTGCCAGATTGTTTATTGCAGCCCAATTCATAATTGCTAAGTCATGGAAGAAGCCCAAGTGCCCATCAATCCACGAATGAACTAATAAATTGTGGTACATGTATACCATGGAATATTATGCAGCCTTAAAGAAAGATGACGACTTTACCTCCTCCATATTTACATAACTGGAGCTGGAACACATTCTTCTTAGCAAAGTTATCTCAAGAATAGAAGGAAAATGACCAATGTATACAGCCCTACTATGAAGCTAATTTATAGCTTTCATATGTAGGCTATAACCCAATTATAGCACTAGAATATGGGGAAAGAGGTGGGATCACACTTATGGTGCATCTTAGAAGGGACAGGTAAAACCTACTAAATGCAAAACACAAACGTTTTCACATAATAAATGAGAAAATCTCATGAAGGTTATGTCAAACAGCTGGATGAAAATATTTCAGACTGTACACAAAGCCCACACACTGTACCCCATGATTGCACTAATGTACACAGCTATGATTTAATAAATAAAAAAAAGAAAGTGGTAACATCACTACAGATCACAACAATAATAAAGGATAATAAGGAACATTATAAATAACTTTATATCAAAAAATTAAACAATAAAACAGACTAATTTCACGAATGACACAAACTATTCAAGCTCATTTAAGAAAAAACAGATAACCTGCATAGCCTTTTATTAATTAAAGACATAAAAACTATAATTTAAAACTTCCCCCATGAATCCCAAACAATAAAAAATAAACAAATAAAAATTTTAAAAAAACAAGTATAAGTAAATGGTACATGTGCATTCATTGTAATATTTTTAACTTTTTTACATATTTTTAATATTATCTGGAGAGGAAAAACTGACTCGCAAAACCCTCATTTCCAGCTTTGCTGACCCTAAGTTTTCCAGGACATGAGTGGTACATTATTGTCGGTCAGTGCTGAATTTGCTTATCCATATCCAGATAAAGAAGAATCAGAGCCAGAAAGTGGAGGTAATTTGTTAGGGCTCCCTATAGTTAGTAGACTGAGAAGAGCCTACCAGCATGGAACCTGGATCCCAGCACCATGGTCTACTTCTCCACACAGCACATGCACACTCCAAGAACCAGTGTGAAACAGTGCCTCAGAGCATACACTACAGGCTTACATCAAACTCTCTTTGAAGACTGGCTTCATAAGTCAGGTGACCTCATCAGTTTCTCCATCTCTGCAATGGGCATAATAATCGCATCAGCTTCAGGATTTATGTTGTTTTTTATGGAAATATTAAGACAAACTATAACAATTAGCCCAGTAACTTGGATATATTTTAACTATTTTTACCTATGTGATCACTAAGTAAAATACTTGACACAGCATTTGGCTTCTAAATATTCTATAAATGTTACTGATAAGAATAACTACCTTATATTATGCATATAATTCCACCAAATTCTTGGTGGGAAACATTTCAGAGACAAACTACTAAGTTCAAGTTGGATTACACATTGGATACAAAAGGCTACAGTACATGTAGAGAATAATTCATCTTAAAATTTTAGCAGTTTCATACAATTAAAGTTGATTTCTTGGGGATTTTGGCTATATTCATTTTTTAATCTGTATGCTAATTACATGCATGTATTTAGTTCATAAAAGTTTACCAAGCTAAAAAATTTCATTTTAGATATTTTTGAAACAGTGATAATGAAAAGTTTTTAAAAATTAAACAAAAAGTAAAAACACCTCAGCCTTAAATTGTTTTACTGGTAAATTTCTTTCTTTTCCATGGAAAATCCAATATAATTCCTATAGTTTGAGAACACAAGGATTCCGACATGGTAGGATTCATCAAGAGCTGGATTGAGATTTTGTATATCCTGGCCCTGTAGATTTGCCCTCTTGAAGTTAAGCCTGACTGTATCAATCAGAATTCTCCAGAGAAATAGAAACTGTAGGATATGTATTTATATTTATTTCAAGAAATTGACTTAAATTTCTGTGAGGAGGGCCAGTAGTCATGAAAGTCTCCACGCTGCATTTCTTCTTTCCCAGGGAAACCTGTTTGGGTTTTAAGGCTTATCACTGATTAGATGAAGCCCACCCAGATTTTCTAATATAATCTCCTTTACTTAAAGTCAACTGGTTGCAGATGTCAGCCGCATCTACAAAATATCTCAGCAATGCTTAGTTTTGGGTTTAGTTGAATAGCTGAGTACTGTCGCATAACCCAGGGAGCATGTAAGACTAACCTTCCATGTGGCCAAATGAGGGAAAGTGTTGTTTGTCGCCTGTGAAAGCCAGATCTAGTATGAGTGCATAAAGTCAACAGCAATCATGGGGGTGCCTGTGCTGAGGTGCACCTGTCATCCTGGGGATGTGAGGGGCTAAGGTAAGCACGTTCCTACCAACTTTCATCATCCAGGTACAGCGAGTGAGAAACCAACTTCCGTGATTTTACATAATTGATAATTAGGGTTTACATTTTATAGCAGCACAATTTCTCTACCAAATCTACACATGGCTTCTATGAGCAGCAAAGTAGGGGATGAAAGCTAGAAGGCCATAAACTGAGTCTGTTAACTTTAGTCCAGCAATGGCACATATGCTTTTGCTCTCAGTCCTTTAGCCAGAGCTAGTCTCGTGGCATAAGTACAATGAACCTAGAAAGAGTAGGGAGGGGCCCCTGGGTGCTCAGCAATCAGCGGGTGTCTCTATCTCACACTTGTTAACAGTCACATTGACTTTATAAATTACTTGAATTCTTTGAACTTTGTTTCTTCCTCTAGATAAATGGAGCTTTAAGTACCTACTTTACGTGGTTGTGGTAAGGATTTGATGAGATGATATGTATGAGAGAGCATCACAAGGCAAGTTCCTAGAAGGAAGTTGGCTGTTTTTATTGGTCTTGTAAAGCAAAGGTTCTTTTTTCTTTTCTGAGACAGAGTTTTACTATGTCACCCTCAGTAGAGTGCTATGGCATCACAGCTCACAGCAACCTCAAACTCTTGGACTTAAGTGATTCTCTTGCCTCAGCCTCCCAAGTAGCTAGGAATACAAGCACCCACCACAATGCCTGGCTAGTTTTTAATTGCAGTTGTCATTGTTGCTTGACATGCCTGAGCTGGGTTCAAACCCACCAGTCCCAGTGTATGTGGCTGACATTCTAGCCGTTGAGCTATACATGCCAAGCCAAAGCAAAGGTTCCTAACTAGGATGCAGGATGGGTTTTAGATTATAAGATCATAATCATAATTTTGTTAAAGATTACATGCATATTTTTGTAGAGTAATCATGATTTTTCATCAGATTTTCAGAGGGATACCTTGGGCCAAAATATTATGAAAAAAAAAACAACAAAAAAACATGACCCCAGACTAGGAATTATCTGATTCTCTCTTTGCTGAGTAGTTAGGCTCAAACTGTGGACCTGGGCACAGGAAGGGCCAAGTCCCCTCTGTACCTGCTCCTGCATCGTCCATCTGGTCCTGGCGTCTCCTCCTTTGACCTGGGTGTGGCTACCTCCTCCTTCCTCTTCTCACCGTTAGACTTTGCACTCTGAGCTGCCTGGAGTTTCTCTCTTGGCTTCCTCTCTGCTCCTGCTTCATGCAGCACCATCAGTCTCACTCTGGAGTAATAGTTCTACTAATGGGAAAAACCATTGCAATAAATGAAATTACTAATTTCCACACATTATTTTCTTCAATTTGATTTGATATTTTTGAGAGCAAGAGCTGAACATTGTAAAATTGCTAAGCTCTGTCAGGAGAGCATACAGCTGGCTGAATTTAAAACTTCCACTTTTTGTTTAGCTGACTCTCATGTGTCAATTCTAGCTACAATTTGTCAAACTCTAAGGCCTTGAATACCATTTTTCAAGGAAATTGCAATTAGGAAAAATGACTTCCTATTAAACCTAGGAGGGTCTGTTCTCAGTTAAAGGTCTTTATTCCTCAGTCAAATGCCTTCTGGGAGTTTTAAGCAGATATGTGGAGTAATTTTTTGTCATTAACCTTGAAATCATGTGGATTATTTAATTCTTAATGAAACCATATTATATGTATACCCCTTTGATCTTTAAATAAATTAATTTGACATATTTTCAACTTTCCCTAGTCATTCTGAAAAACCTGGCAAAGAATCAAGATACATTGCAGGTTCAGGCCCAGAAGAAATTGTTATTATCCAGTTTTCCAAGTGTTAATTCTTATTCTCTGGCCTTTTCTATTTAGGCAAAATGTACAAATTTGCAGCAAATGGACCACTCCTATTTGTTAAGGTACAAACACCCTCCCCAGGAAAGAAAACCTTATGACTGTGTTTTGGTATGCCAACTACCTTTGCCCATGACCACCAGGTAGTCTATTAGCTTTAGAAGCAATTCCCTGGTAAAAGCATTTAGGCTTTGTTAATAGGCAGATGTAATCTAGTCTGTTCTATTAAAGTTACATCATTGAGTTCTATCAGTTCGGTTAAATTATTCAGTTACATCATTATTTGCAAAAGTTTGCACACTCACTCACATTTGTATCTTTCCTAAACAAGGTGGCCACATACTTATTAGCATAGCTGTTACCTTTGGGGTGACACATCCAGTGATTGCAGCAAACAGGAGGTGGCATCCTTTATAATATTTTTAAATATACATGGAACACTTGATTTAGTGTCCTTTATTCACAGTCCCCTCAATTTTGAGTACATTTTTGCTTTTGGTCACATTTATGTGGCAGATTCACTGAGTCTTGTTCCATCTCACATCTGGAATTGGTCATTTCTTAGTAAGTCTGACCTCGTGACATTAGGGAAATTTGACTCCAGCTCAGGATACTTAAAAAAAATAAATGAAAGAAACAAAAATTTGCCTACGTGATCATCATCTGCTGTTAGTGATTTTTGTGACATGTAGAAATGTGAAAGTTTCAGAAATTTAGGAGGCACAAAAGTTGACGTGGCTTTTCACATGGGGTACAAGTAGGATCTGCCAATTCTAGGCAAGTATTTCAAAGCTGGCATCATTACAGCTCTGTCATGAAATCACAATGGTGATTATCAGCTGCAACAGCAAGTGTGAGTTACATCATTTTCCCCAAGACCTTCAATATTTTATATTCTAGAAAGTCCACTATACAGACTACTTTTTCATTGGTAAATTTTTTCATTTGATTACGTTCTTCCTTTCTTCTCCACCTTTGTCATGGTCCATTGTGGGCAAAGAATGCTTCCCCATCCCATTCGTGTGGGTATGGCCATATAACTAGTTTCAAAAATGGAATATGGGAAGAAACAACATGGTATCAGGAATGACCTGTGACCTTCAGGTCAGTGGACATCTCTCTCTCTGAGCATCCCCTGTCCACAGTGAAAAATGTGTGTTCTTGATACCCCACAGGAATAGAATGAGAGACGTTGTGATAAGAAATGAACCCAAACCACAATGTAAGCAGAATCACCCATTAAAAGCTTATGAGCAAGAATATAAATAATATTATGAGCAAGAATATAAATAATATATATTTATATATTATATAATAATATAAGAATATAAATAGTATTATGAGCAAGAATATAAATATTATTCTAAGGACATTTGCTACAATAAAGTCTCTAAAATCTGACATTTCTTTGAAACTTTATGTCAAACAGCTAGGAAATTACTATACAAGACTGAAATCAAATGAAAACTTATATTATGTGCTGGAGAAAAATTGGCCAAACTATCACCTGCTGTGTACAAGGAAGGAAAAAGATGTGCTGAACAGAGATTTGGGCCAGGACGTTTTGATGCAGAATTTTGACAGGGTGGGCTGGTCCTTTCTAGCTGTGTTTATTGCCTATAAGAGAGAGATGAGCTCAGAAAAGAACTAGTTAGTTTGAAAACAGAACTGAAAAAGAATATAGAGTTCTCCAAAACATTAGAATTTGAAGAGCTTAAAAATGAAACCCTTCCTTATCTCTTACACTAAAGTTAAAAATTTAGAAAATTCTTTGATTAGAGAGGTCACTTAGGCTCCATTTCAGGGCCAAACCCACCCTTATTAAGATCCCTAAAAGTATTAAGGTAAGTGCCAACCATATTCCTTTAGTGGAATAAATTGTTCCTAGACAGGAGACTAAGGTTGCAGATGCAAATAACTTTATATACTCACAACACATATGATTAAATATAGGTAGTGAGAGTCAGAGCTCCAAAAGACACGTGGCCTTTGTCTCAAAAAGTTGATCAGAATCAATTACATAAAAACATTCTTTAAAAAAAAAAAATAGCAACCATGATATCTCAACAGAGAATAGCAACAATAAAACAAGGAAAACTTTCCCACAGAATCCTCCAGAGAAATACAGCACAGAGCATCAAATCATACTAAAAAGGCTCTCTTTTGAGAACATGTGTGAGTTAAGACTATGCTGGATAATTATATGGTCCTGAATCACAGAAAGTCTATTTTCCTTCCAAAAGTGTTTTTCCAAGATAATTAAAACACCAAAAAATGCTGCAATCTCACTACTAGGCATTTACCCAGATGAAAAAAAATCTCTTTATCATAAGGATATTTGCACTAGATTGTTTATTTGGGCACAATTTACAATCAGCAATACATAAAAATAATCTAAATGCCCATCAACTCAGGAATGGATTAACAAATTGTGGTACATGCACACCATGAAATACTATTCAGCTACAAAAAAAGATGATGACAGGGCCATGCCTGTGGCTCAAAGGAATAGGGCTCTAGCCCCATATGCCAGAGGTGGTGGGTTCAAACCCAGACCTGGTCAAAAACTGCAAAAAAAAAAAAAAAAAAAAAAACAATGACTTTACATCTTTTGTATTAATCTGGGTGGAACTGAAATACAGTCTTCTCAGTAAAGTATTACAACAATGGAAAAGCAAATATCCAATGTACTCAATACTAATATGAAGCCAGTATACATTCTAATTCATGCCCACATAGAAGAAAAAAATCAGTTTAATTCAACTTAAGGGAAGAGAGAATAAGGGAGGAGAGAGAGGAGACGGGTTGGGAGTGCTCCCACTAAAAGGGTACAATGTAGGAATGAATGGCACACCTTCTGGGTGCAGGACATAGCTACAAGAAGGACTCTACCTAACAAATGCAAATATTGTGACTTGGTTGTTTGTAGCCTCATGTTAACCTGAAATAAATTAAAAAAAAAAAAAGAACCATAAGATTAATAAATTCAGTGAAGAAGCTTGCCATTTTGCTGCAGGATTCCAATCTTGGCTATTGGCTCGCTAACATTAGCACCAATGGTACTCAGGGGTCTGAATGATCTAGTGTGGCTATCAGTCATGACCATGGTTCCTACATCTCTTGTAGTTCCTCATGACTTGAGGAAAAGAAAGCTCTTAGAATCTTCTGTATAATGTGCCTAGAACAATTCCTTGCTTACCAGTTCACACCAAGGACATCCAGGGCCCTGTTCTTGACCTTCTGAGAAACACAAGGTTCAAGGTCCATTCACTACACCAGCTTCCCTAAAGTTACCTTGAACTTCACACACATGGGTTCAAATCCAATTTGTAGCATTTTCCTTCTGCGCCAAGTCAAACCATAAGGGCTCAAGTTTGAGAAAGTGTCTGAGTAAAGATTAAGTATTTCTAATAATATAGACCTTGAATTAAAAAGCAGACAACTTAGTACAGCCTATGCCATTTAGGTATGGCCAATATGGGACATGGCGCTGAGAATAGACCAGAAGAAAAACTATTGTCTTAGCCACATTACTTTAAATTCATGATAAAGAGGTTGGGATCTGTATGCTGCCTGTGGTCATCCCTACTTAATGGGCACAGACAGGACTCTACCTGGATCTCAATTCAGAAAGCAGATTCAATAACTTAAAACAGATTGAATAATTTAAAATAACTTTTAAAGACAATCTTTTAGTGAAAAGATATGCTTTCCAGGTATTGCTTTATTTTAACATTTCTGAAATGTACACAATGGAATTCTAGGGACATTTGAAAAATCTCTGTAGAAGGAAATTGTAATAGCCAGCATTTTAAACACTGTTTCCCCTCCCCTGCACACACTGTTTTCCACCAGCATCTTAAAGGGCCGGTGTCTCCAAAGTTTTTGACCCCAGGGATCAGATTCATGGAAGATGATTTTTCCACAGGAATGGATGTGGCATTAGATTCTCATAAGGAGAGCCAATCTAGAGCCCTCACACGTGGAGTTTATAGCAGGGTCTGTGCTCCTATGGGAATCTAATGCTGCTGCTGCTGTGACAGGCAGTGGAGCTTAGGCGGTGATGCAAGGTGGGGAGCAGCTGTAAATACCAATGACACTTCTCTCACCTGCCTGCAGCTTGCTGCTCACCTCCTGCTGTGCAGCCTGGGGCTTACCAGGCCTAGACCAGTACTGTCTGTTCATGTAGGTGGGACCACTGTTCTAAAGACGTTCTAAAGTTCTAAAGTCATTTCTGCACTGACTGAGCCTCAGTGAGGACAGAGCGTGGCAATGCTTCTCCTGGCCAGTTTGTGGTCATTGAGGCTTAGGCGTACAGGGCTAAAGGGAAAACTTCTCCTTTGCCCTTGGAAGTTGCAGAGAATACAAACAACTCCCAAAAGGCGGATTAAGAAGAGAAAAGGCATACAATTTATTAATGGATAAAGGGACACAGGGAGAAACACAGAGTGATTACCCAGCTCCCTAATGGGTTACAGAAGCACATATATCATCTTGAGGTTGCAGAAAAATGGGGGCTCAGGGCATGATCAAAATCAGGTTATTGTGATAATTGAGGGTATGGTGAGGATAAATCAGGTTAGGGTTATGAGCGGGAGAGAACAGGAAGCCTCACTAACAAAGGTAGACTTATTACGGAAATGAAAGTACACGGATAGCAGCCCTCAGACAGAAATAGAAGGCAAATGTTCCTTTCAGACCTTTAAAGGTGTCAGACTCTCAGTTAATCTTTCCTTGATCCGGACAAGGGAGGTCCTGGCTGCATCTATGAAGATTCTTTACAAAAGCAAATATCCCCCCTCAATTTTCCCTCCCTTCTCAAAAAACAGCTATGCAGAATTACTTCTGTTTGCTGTCTTTTGGAACAGCTATCCCAAAGTGTGTCAAAGAAATATTTTTATTTTCTTTAGTGCATTTTAGGGGTGGGAAGACTCCCCCATACCTCTGCTACCCCCCTACACAACACGGTCAAACGATGCTCTGTGCCATTATCTCACCCTGCACTTGGCTTCAAGAGCTTCTGCTAAACCGGATTGAAAGGATTTTAAGCTTAAAATACTGCTTAGGTAAAGAAATTAAAAATGACTCCTTAGGGATTTATGATTTATACTTGGAAGTACTAATATAGCATTTAATTATTGAGATAATTTTAATCTAAATGAAAAGAAAATAACATACAGAGTGGATCTTTCTTGCAATTAAGAATCTCTCTGAGACTAACCACAGAAAAGGTGGCAGGATTCACAGAGCATGGAAATCCTATCATTTCTGCTGCATCTTCCTGTGAACGCCACCTGCATGCTGAGTGAATGCAGCCTCTAGATCCCAATCCTTTTTCCAGCTCAGTCACATGAGACCAGGCTCCACGGGACGGTGGCACCATTGCTGAATACAAATGGAATTTGCTTTTTTGTGCTATAAAACTACTTCCTAGACTGTATATATTTGGAAAACTTGGGATTCTTATACTGATGTCAGTTCTCCTCTTGCCCCTTATAGAAGTCATTTCTGCTTTATGAAGCTTCTGAAAACTTGATGGCAGTGGATGAGAGGGGAGAAAACACAGCCACGAGATAATATTGTTTACATTTTTAGTGCACCTACTATGTGTCAGGAGGACTCCAGCACTGTTTTGCAGAATGGATAAGTGAAAGCTTCTATTGTGTAGCTCATACTCCAGTAGGGAAGACAACTATATCAACATACAGCTGAAATCTTCATTGAACAAATAGGCAGCGAAGATCACCCATACATCAGGAACTCTACTAACCAAGGAAGACTTCTTACTTCCAATAAATTTAGTGTATACTTGGAGAAAAAGGCAGTGAATAATTCATTACAGTACAATTAGTAAGCACTGTAACATACTCGCTAATTCTGCCTAGCAAATTAGAAATATTTTCTCTCCTGGATATTTTTCTGATTTTGGAAGAGGGAGGATGAATCCATATGGCAAAGAAGAAAAAGACACACCCCCTAAAAAAAAAGCAGGAAAAGCAGACACAGGATTCCTGGGCACAGTGTCCTGGATGAGGACAAGGAGTGTAGAGTCTCTCCAGGTGCACACTGTGTCACTCTGGAGTGGAGGTGCCTGACTTCCACGGAAAGGCTTGAGTCCTGTCAACAGAAAAACCAAATTCTGCCAAAATAGTCAAAGAGGTTGATTTTCTTCTAAGCTGACCACATATGACTGTGGTCCAGGGAGCATCATCTCAAGAGGCTCTGAGACAAGGCACCTGAGGCAGTTGTGTTACTGTTTGGTTTCAAACACTTATGGAGACAGGAATGATATGTAAAACCATAAATCAAGGTGCACATTGATTTGGCTCCAAAGGGCATAAGCTTTTTTTCACCTCTTCATAGTGGAAGCTTACAACTTACAGGTTGGGATTTACAGATTCTTTAGTTGCCAGTTGGTTGAAATGGTTAAGCTTTGACCAAAGACCTGGAGCGGGTGGATAGGAATGTTTGAGTTAAGATGGGGTCTGCTGTATTGAGTGATGCTCTCCCGGAGTTGGTTTGGAACGTAAGCTACAGCATATTGGGTCAGGAACAAAACACATTTAATGAGATTTTATGGTGTAGGGCATGACTCACCAGGCCTCTTGGAAAGAAATCTGGACAAGAGAAGGAAAAGGTCAGAGTTCAGTGTTCAGTCCACTCACCAGAGGGCCACGGGGACTGACCACTGTGTGCGACTTGTAGATGGACTTGTCCAGCTGCCGTGACAATCAACCCACACAGCCCTCTACTCTGGGCTGTCCTTGCATCCTGGGATTCCGGGCTTTGCCTCTTATTCCCTACCACCACCCCCACTTCTCTCTCTCTGTCTCAATCTGTCTTTCTATCTCTCACCATCTTGCTGCAGCCCCTCAAATCTTTGTTCTCTGTCACAAGGTCACTTCACCTATCTGACAACATTCCCTCCAAATTATATCTTCACTTAAAACCTTCTCAAAGGGGTGTGGCTTATAAGCACACCCAAAAGTATCTCAGGGTGAGGAACTGGGATCCATCCAGCCCCTGTTCTCCTATGGCCCTCTGCTTTTTCCTCCACTGTGGAAACATCCCTGGTCTTTTAGTCATCTCATACTTGGTTAATAATAATTAGGGTCAACAGTTACTGAGAAATTATGACTCAGATTTCAAGTGTTTCCTATACATGTCATCATGATAGTAAGTGTTTCTTTTCCTTCATGAAGTTTTATAAAGGTCTACCATTAAGGCTAAGGTGGCAATGGGAGGTCAGAGGCTTGAGGAGAGAAGTAACATGGAAAAATAATGAACAGTGAGAAAACTACTTACTGTAAAACAACGTTATCAAAAAAAATACAACGTGACTTGTAGGTGCAGGTGCAAGAAGTTATGTGAGTATTAGCTAAGGATGAAGTTTTGCTGAGCAAGCATTAAGTTTGGGTGTCCAACCTGCAGCCCACTGGCCACATGAAGATTATTTGAGGACTGTTTTGCTTATCTGTGGTGTTGGAGATCATGAAAATTATGCACTGACCTTTTTTTTTGTTCATCAGCTTTTGTAAGTGTTTATGTTTTTAAGGTATAATCCAAGATAACTTTTCTTCTTCCAATGCGTGGTAGGAGAAAAAAACAATTGGACACCCCTGTGACAGTGTGGCTATTTGTAAGAGAGTGTCTTAAATGCTGATCCACAAAAGTACACTGATTGAGGGTGGTCAGGCTAGAATCCCTTTATTAGGTGTAAGAGTTCTTCAAGGTGGGATATCTGAGCAAACCACTTAGCATAATGTGAAGTTGTAGCCAGGAAGGGACAAATCTGCAGTCTTGGAGATTTTGCAGTCTGCTGTTCTCAAGATGTAGAATTTCTTCCACAGAATTATGATATGCAATGGGAATATCTAAAGCAGGGCTTTGTGGCTTAAAATATATTATTATATATGTACTTATTTATATATCTTATTAATTAAAATAGACAACTTTTTCTGTAATCATCAGTGGTATACTTGTGACTAACTCACATTCAACCTTTACTATTTTGAAGTCACCTGCATTTGCATTATTAATTTTCTCTGTCTGTCTTTCTTTTTTTTTTTAATTGTTGGGGATTCATTGAGGATACAAACATCCAAGTTACACTAATTGTATTTGTCAGGCAAGGTCCCTCTTATAAATGTGTTCCTCCCCCAAGAGGTATGCCAAATCCTGTGATGCCCCACCCTCTTCCCTCTTCTTTCTCTCCACTCTCACATGCCCCCACCCCCCAACAGGTAGTAGGTCATCAATTGTCCTCATATCAAAATTGAGTACATTGGATTCTTGCTTCTCCATTCTTGTGATGTTTTACTATGAAGAGTGTCTTCCATCTCCATCTAGGTTAGTACAAAGGATGTAAGGTCTCCATCTTTTTTCATGGCAGAATAGTATTCCTTGGTATACATACACCACAGCTGGTTAATCCATTCCTGGATTGGTAGGCATTTGGGTTGTTTCCACATTTTGATGATTGAGCTGTGATAAACAATCTAGTGCAAATGTCCTTATGATAAAAGGATTTTTTTTCTTCTAAGTAGATGCCCAGTAATGGGATTGCAGGATCAAATGGGAGGTCTACTTTGAGTTCTTGGAGGATTCCCCATACTTCCTTCCAAAAAGGTTGTATTAGTTTGCAGTTCTGTACAGCTAAGGAGACAACCAAAGCAAATAGTCATCAGAATGGGAAAAGATATTTGCATATTATTAATTGGACAAAAGTTTGATAACTAGGACCTACAGAGAACTCAAATTAAGCAACCTAAAATAAGCCAACAATTCCTGGGCAAGAGAGATGAATAGAACCTTCTCTAAAGAAGGCAGATGAATGGCTAACAAACATATGAAAAAATGCTCATCGTTCCTAATCATCCAAGAAATGCAAATCAAAACCAACTTTCTCTGTCTTGAAGTGATTTCTCTATTTGGATTCTGGGACCCACACTGACCTTTATTTATTTTTTAAGATCACATCTCTGTCTACTTCTTTTGGTCTTTGGAGTGTGCTCACTCATTCTCTTCCTTCTATCTCGAGACTACTTTCGTCAGTTTACATTTCTCTGCAGACATTTTAACCAAACTTACGACTTTAAATTTCATATGCATTTTCCAAACTTTAACTTCAAGCCTGAACTTCATCCTGTGCTCCAAATGTGAATAAAATTATCTTTACTTATCACCAACTAAATACCATATAGAAACTCAAAATACAAATTTCCAAACCGGACCTGAGCCATCCTTTCTATTCATGTGTTCCTCATTTAAGTAAGCAATTCTGACTATTGTTTGGAAGTTTGCCTCCAAAACTTTTTGACATTTTCTCCCTGAAGAGGTATGGTCCATATTCCATCTTCTTGAATTTGGAAGGGCCTGTGGTGGTTTCAACCAATATAATACTGAAATGACTCTGTTAGGTAGATAATTAGGATCCCAGCTCTCCTTGAGTAAAAGAATGATCGTGGGGCTCCCAGATGCCCATCTCAGTGCTGCCAAACTTGTTTCTGACCCAAGTGGTACCCACACCTGGGAAAGACAGAATGCCCTGCCAATCTACCAATCAGAACTTAGTGTACCAACTGCAAAATGGTGCAGAGGGCTCTCTAGCCCATGAACCCAGCAGCAAAAGTATAGCAGACTCTGGAAAGCATAATCCAAGGCTAATTATCATGTCATTAGCTTAAATCTACATTGCAGTCCACACTTCAAAGTGAGCTTTCAGCTCATAGGAGGTCCACATGCGACCAAAGTGACCTCTGAACTATCAGATGGGCCCAACACAGACAGTATAAAACAGAACCTTAGACAGAACCAAGACCTTTCTTTGCAACAAGGGGGCCCATTCATTGTCTATGTGTGGCAAATGTGTCTGCCTCTGTAAACTTAAATTTTGCTTTTACCCTGTAAACCTTTCTTTCTCTTCTTCAATAAACTTTGTTTCATGTTCACCTTATCTTTGGGGTGGCTGGCCAGTTTTCAGCCAGAGCACACCAAGAACCAAAAGCACCAACAATGCGATGAAATTTTTACTATTAAACTGTAAAAGCTGATGCAACTTTCACCTTGTCTGCACTTGGAGCCCTGATCTCCAGGTGAAAGGTCTGCCTGCTGTGAGGAAACAAAATCACAGGTAGGCTCCTAGGGTCTTAGTCTTCAAGTTTTCTCAATGCACCTGCTAGATGTGTAAATGAGGCCATGTAATTCCAGATCACAGTCCTTGACTTACCCCTAGCCTTCAACCTTTCTAAGCAGAGGCCTCCCAGAGATGTCACAGAGCAGAAACAGAACATCATTGTGATGATTTTCTGAATTATTAACCTTCAGATTCAGAATGAATAATAAAATGAGAATAATAAAGAGGCTGCTGTTTTGAGGTTCGAAATGGTTTGTTAAGCAGAAATAATTGCTGGTACAAAATCTGGATCCTAAATTGGTTGTGTTTACTGTTAGGAGAAAATTATAAGACATGTGGCATTGGCTTTGGCAGTGGGCGCGACTGGGAGAGTCTCGAGAAAAGGGTGGAAGTTTAGAAAGGCAGTTGTGTCAACACACTCACCTGTAGTGCCATGGAAACCAGAAAACATACTTAATGAACTGGCACATTTGTCTAAGATTATTTCAAAGCAGAGTGTTAAGCTGGTTGGCTTTTTTGAACTGTGTATGACAAGATAAAAATAGAGAGAAATGAGCTAAAAAAAAAAAAAAGAAAGAAAAGAAAAAGAAAAAGAGGAAGAAACTAAGTTTTCAGCAGAATTTAAGGAAATAGAAAAGATCTTCTAGGACTTAATGAACTCAAAGATAAAAGTATTTTCCCACAGTATCTCTAGAGGAATATTCCCAAATTGAGAAAGAGCCAAATTGAGGGGCAGTTCCTTTGGGTCAAAGGAGTAGGGCGCCAGCTCCATATATCGGAGGTGGTGGGTTCAACCAGACCCTGGCCAAAAAACTGCAAAAAAAGAGCCAAATTGATGATGATGCCTGAAATGATAAAGACAAAGCCACATATGTGATTATAGAAACTTTTTGACAAGATCATAGAAACATGTAAGTTGGTGCTTCATAAACTCTTAACTTTAAGATGCTTAGATGCCTTTCTGTCTCTTTGTATGCTTTACAGAGCATCTACGAATCATAAGAATATTGTCCTGGGGCAGCCTCAGTCAAAGGAAAGCTTCTCTCAGTGTTATTTGTGAATATGACCTTTGCTCAATAGAGAGCATCATAAACTGATACCCAGGCACTCTATGAGATTTGTAAAGAAATTGTATCACCTTGAGCTAAAAGGAACAGAGACAGTATAAAGTAACAAGACCTGTGGACGCACAACCTTCTATAGGGAGTAGTCAGGTTGAGAAGGCTACCTCTCAGCTACAAAAAAAAAAAAAAAAAAAAAGAGTCTATGTTTGTTTGTTTGTTTGTTTATATGGAAAATAAAGGATGACTAAGATAGAGAAAACAATAGTCCCAAGACTGGATCCAAGAATAACAGAAGAATTGCTCCACAGCATTAGGAGTAAGCCCTAATCAATCAGATGGTAACATATGCTTACTTAAATTTCATAACTGCGTGGATCAGAGACTGATGTGTGTCTCCTATCTTTTTTTTCTTTTTTTAACAGCAGTTTCTAGAAAAGTTATTTTGTAGTTGGGTATGTGGAACATAATACAGATACATCATCTCTTTGGTTCATAAGTGTTCAGATCATACCAATGACTCTGTACTTTAAGAGCCTCGTGTGTACCCACACTTAATTGAGATGATCAGAGCTTAAACTTTTGAGTTTACTCTGTAATGGGATGAGCCATTTCAGGTTTTAGAGGATGAAGTAGGTGTATTGCATATGGGAGAAAAGTATAAATATATTTGTACCCAGAATTCCAATGGCAGCAGTTTTAAAACATAACCCCAAGAATCTTTTACACTCTATGCATTGAGTAGTATGGTACGTGTACTCCTTCCTCAGCATCAATAGAATATGCTTGTTGTGATTCAGGATGACTTTCATTATGGGATCACAGAAGGTGAAGCTTCTACCTTGTTTACTGGATCATTCATACTTGGAGCCCTGAACTACCATGGAAGAAGTACAAATACTTTGTGTCTGCCATACTGAAAACTGTTCAAGCACATGAAGATAATTCTTGTAGTCCAGTCATTGGATTCATCCCACAAGATGCTAGCAATGTGAGTGAACCTTTAGTTAATTCCAGTCCCCTAGACTTTGTCACCCATCTTTCCAGTTTTCAAGGATGAAGCCCCAGCCATCATGAAGTTGAGCCAAGTCATCCCTGTGATGGATGCGATTTCTGATCCACAGAAACCATGAGTTTCTATAGGACAATTAGTTGTTTGCTATACAACAACAGTAATCAGAACACCACATCAGAATCCTAGAGATTCTACTAACATACTTTTGTGCATATGCCTATATCTCCATTAACACCAGAATACAGTTCTACTTCTAAAATATCTCTTGTTTGTATCAGCTTCTTCGCAATCCACTTCTACTATGTTGACTCTTACCATCATTATTCTTACCAGAATTAATCTTCTCATGAAGCAGCTTTCTCTCTAACTTCAAACATAATCCTCTATTATACTTACCATTCTGTAACTAATTTTTATAAAGTAAAAATATAATTATCATTGGTCCAGCCTATTTGACTCTCTCCCCACCTACAGCTTTTATTATATAATACAGCTCACATGGACCTTCATGAGATGGCCTCCTTTATGTGACCTTGGTTCAGCCCTCAGTCCTCATATTATGCTTAATATTCTTAACCATAAGGAGTCCATTTCTCAAATACATCTTCCTCTTCTCGTCACTTCTCATCCTTTTCACTGTCTTTTCTCTTTGTTTGAAATCCAGTGGCACCCATCTCGCATCACCTAGGTGACATGTAGCAGTTCTCAGCATGGATATCAGTATATCCACAGCCCTAGTCTTAGGTCCATCATGACTTTTAGTTGTCTATAAATTGTTTGACTTTTCTACTAGCTTGTAAACTCCATGAAATTAGAGACTTACTTTCTTTTTCAGGAAGTTGTAGTAAAACAGAGTTTAATAAAAAATGTTCCCTAAACTCATGAGCCCTCTTTCCTCTGGAAGGTAGAGAAACAAGAATAAATTTTAAATTGATGGAATTTAGAAAAATTTCTATCTGGAGAATCAAAACGAACACTATTACAAATAGTTATATTTAAACTTGACTTTGATGAATAATATTTGAAAAAAACAAAGCCAAAAAGACTAAAACAATGTCTACACCTCTCACCACTCACAAAAATTAACTCACAATGGATAAAAGACTTAAACCTAAAGCAGGAAACTATAAGAATCCTAGATGACAATGTTGGAAAAACTCATATAAATATCAGCCTAGGCAAAAACTTCATGAAGAAGACCCCAAAAGCAATTATAGCAATGATAAAAATAAATAAATGAAACACCTGATCAAATTTTAAAAATTCTGTATACCCAAGAATACAATCCCAAGAGTGAACAGATAAACCAGAGGATTGGAGAAAATATTCACATGCTACACATCTGATAAAGGATTGATTAGTAGAATCTACAAAGAATGCAAGCAAATCAGCAACAAACAACCAAACAACCACATTGAAAAGTGGGCAAGAAAAATGAACAGAAACATTTAATGAATATATGCTATTGACTAACAAACTCATGAAAAAATGTTCTATGTCTCTGATCATTAGGAAAGTGCAAATCAAAACCTCATTGAGATATCGCCTAATTCCAATGAGAATGGCTGGTATTAAAAAGTCCTAAAGCAATAGATGCTGATGTGGATGCAGAGAGACAGGAACTCTTATACACTGTTGGTGGGACTGCACACCAATGCAAACTTTATGGAAAATTGTATGGAGATATCTCAAAAAACTCAAAGTTGACTTACCATTGGATCCACCAATCCCACTGCTGGGTATATACTCAAAAGAAAAAATGTCTTTTTATAAAAAGGATATAAAAAGCATTCAAATGTTTATAGCAGCACAATTCACAATTGGAAAGTCATAGAAACAACCCAAGTGACCACCACTACACAAATGAATTAATTAAATATACACATAGTATGGAGTGCTTCTCAGACATTTAAAAAAAATAGTGACCTAGTATCTTTTTGGACAACCTGGAGGGAACTGGAAACCATTCTTCTAAGGGATATATCACACATTGCAAGAAGGGAGAAATAAACACATGTACTTAATACCTAATTTGCACAAGTGGAAGCAAATCTTGATGAAAATTTATCTGGGAGTAGTGGGGGGAAGAGGATGGGTAAATTTGTAGCTCTTGGGTACATGCACCCAATATGGCAGAATTACATGTAAACTGACTTAATCTGTATAAAAGCAAAGTATGTAAACAAAACATACGTACCCCTTAACATTCTGAAATAAAAATAAATGAATAAATAAATAACTTTAAAAATAAAAATGTATTAATTAAATAAAAAGAAAAGAAATAATTCATTATTATCCCAAGAGCTCTGGTGATTTTATGTGGTCATCCATGGAAATAAAATCCATTTCTGTCTACCCCAAGCTACATATTATCCCTCATTTTCCTTCAGAAATGAAACCTCTTGAATGCTTTTAAAATCAGCCGTAGGTGCTTACTAATGGAGATAATTTGTGGATGCTTACAGATGAGATCTAGGCTCTTCTTTTTTGGAATTGCTTAATGATGGTGGAGTTGTGCTCAACAAGGTCATGGTCACAAGGGCCTGCTCTCTTCATATTGCAGTAGGTGTCATTATTTTAAGAAAATGTTGAAGGTCATTCTCATCATGGCAACAGACATTACAACCAGTAATCAGTTTGAACAGCCCTCAGAGAGCTGAGCTATAGGTTTAATTTTGGATTTGAATTAATTAGAGGCAGGGTGAATATGTCTGAAAGTATTAAAAGGTCTTTTATAATGGAATTCTGTGTTGATTACAGAAAATTCCTACCTCTGGGCAGGCTTTATGCAGTTTCTTGGGGTTTGAGTTTTACCAGGTCTGCTTTAACACATGTGAATAATTTCAGAAGAGGCTCTTTTTTCCCATAGCAGTATCTTGGGGACAATTCTGAATGAAGTCTCTGTTCCACATCTAAGTGCCCCAATGGCATTGTCAATTCCTGATATCCTTATTGGTTGTTTCAGCTTAAGCAGTGAACATGATCATATAATGTCACTGGGTATAAAATGAAAAGAGTAATGACACACATGATAAAATATTTTTATGGTACATTCACATATTTACCTTTTAATTTACTTATTTATTAAAAAAATTATTAACGTCAAAATGTATTATCCAACAAGCAATTATTCTTACCTCCTAAGAGTGTTGTGAAGATTTCAAAAGTTAATATTTGTAAAGCATTCCAAGCAATGCTTGTCTTAGGATAAATATTATGCAGATGTTGAATATTATTTTTGTCACAGTTTGTGTCTGGTACATTTTTGTTGGGTGAATAAATGAACGAATAGATAAATAATAACATGAACCAAGAAGGGATCAGAATAGTGAAAGATTTTGACCAATTGAACAGAAAGGAAAACACATTTCTAGGACGTTTTTATTTTATTTATTTATTTATTTATTTTTGCGGTTTTTGGCCAGGGCTGGGTTTGAACCCACCACCTCCGGCATATGGGGCCAGTGCTCTACTTACTGAACCACAGGTGCCACCTCTAGGATGTTTTTAAGTGGAGAGGAATTTTGATGCATTCTGTTTGGAAACGAGGAGTCAATACGTGGAAAATGTGCTCACAGTGCTTTGTAACTGTGCATGACGTAAGGCATTGGAATAGTTTTCTTTAGGGGTGAGTGAAAATCCTTGGGATTTCTTGGGAGGGTTTCTCATCCAGTTGGATTATCACTGTGCAAATGTGGAGAGGAGTGGGCAAGGAAGACCACTAAGGTCCCTTTCAAACTGAGGTTTTATAAAGTTTGAGCAATTCCCAGGTACTCAGTTCATCTCAATTAGCAGACATTAAGCTAAAGCTTTTTAACTAAAATAACAGGAAGTTGTTATAAAATGGGGTCAGATGTCATTATTCCAATTCAGCCATACTAATTCTGTACTCCCGGAGGCAACAAAACTATTTGCATTAAATCTGGAACGTTCCATTCAAGAATAAAACAACTAAATATTTTCTATTCTTATTTATGCTATAGAATTAGTTCATGAGCAGTCACAGAGAACATTTTAAAAACTTGAATCTGTGATTTCATCATTTTATGCACACACAGAGGTAGAGCTAGGATTCCATTGCAATTAGTGGTTCAGAACACAGGCTTTATTGTTAGAAAGCTCTGGCCCCTGATTCTGTCTATGCTACACGGTGAGTAAATATGGACAAGTAATATTTACTTTATGAAGCTCAGTTCCCTGCTCTAAGTGAAGATACTATTTCCATTACCATTCTAAGAATACTGGAGAGCCAGAATATTAGGGTGCTCAGCCCTCTCTGTCACTGCCGGGTTGAGGGCTCTTCTGTGAGTTACTCTGTGTTTCTGAGAAGCACCTGACTTGTCTTGTATAAAGTGGGCTTACTAAAAAACGGCCTGCTTGCTTGACAGAGTAATCTTTAAGAATCAGAAATAATTGATATTTCAAAAATTATATAGAGAGATAAAAACATGCATATTTAAAATATATAAATACACTCTCATATTTGTGTTATTTTGAATGTATATGTCCATAACTGATAAAGAAATGAAGCCTATGTCAATGTTATTATAAATTAAAGTGGGATCAAATAGCATTTACTGCAAACCTCCCTCAGCCTCTCTCGTGTCTCATCCTCGTTTGACAAGGATCTTCCCCATATGTAGGCTTTCCTGGGACTTCTGTGACTGATTATCACTAATTCAGCGACTTAAACAGAAGCAATTTTATTCACTCACACTTCAGGGGCCAGAAGTGCCCAATCGAGGTATTAGCAGGGTTGGTTCCATTTGGGGGGGTCTCTGTGCCCCATATCCTTCTCCCAGCTTCCGGTGACAGCCGTCGGTCCTTGGCTTGTGACAGCATCACTCCAGTCACTGCTTCTTCTGTCTCATGATGTCCTGTCTCTGTGTCTGGGTAGAAAAATAAAAAGAGACATCGTTCTGATATACTTACATGATCGTTTTAATTTTTACAGTAGAAAAAAATTAATTTTAACAATAATAACTTAAAGTTAAAATATATAATTAAGATAATAATAATAAAGAACTAGAGACCAAATAGGTAAATACAGAGAATAACACATATGCTGTTAAACCACAAAACAATATCAAAAACACCAAAGTCTACTAAATGAACAACTGAAGCCTAGCTAAATAAGACAAAAACATTTGTTTTACCACGACTTCACCCTTCCCCCGTGCCACTTTAAATAAAGGTCACCAAGTAGGGGTTAGACAAAACCCCCTAAAGACAAGATATGCCTAATAGACAGAGTCTGTGCTGTGCAGAAAATTAAAACTGACAATGAACAGGTGCAAGACATTCTAAAGACAACACAGACACCAGACTTCAATGGAAAAAAAGAGAAATAGATAAGCTAAACATGCCTCTTTCTTCCCCATTCTCAATATGACCTGGCAACAGCCTGTCTGCCCACAAATTTCCAAGGGTCTTAACAACCTTTCTTACAATTCACCTGTCCAATTTGATAAGAATAGGCCTTAAAATTTTACTTTTAAACTTTACTTTTTGTTCTTTCATTTATTTTAGGAAAATAAACAACAAAAATAATAATATACAACTAATTAAATATAAATTTAAAAAATAATACACACAATAAAACAAAATAATGAAATGACATAAAGGGTCAGTTTCGATTAACTTAACACTTCATTAATAATATTATGATAAAAGTTAAACAGACACAAAGTTGGGGGACTTGTACATCATCCTAACTCCAAGCGACAAAAGTCCCCCTGGCCACTTCTTTAGAACCTTCACTCTGTATTTCTGAGTCCTTTATTTCTCACATTCTTTCAGCACTGCTGAGCCCTGAAAAAAACTCCCGGCATAGTTTTTTTTGTTTCTCTCCGTTTTCCTATAAGAACTCCCATCACGGGATTAGGACCGACCTGAATCCAGAATGAACTCATCTCATTCCATGAACTACACCTGCCAAGATGCTCTTTCTAAATAAGGTCACATTCTGAGGTTCCTTATGGACATGAGTTTGGGGAGGACACTTCAACATACTACCCCATCCATGTCCCCAAAGTCTGTTACACAAAGAACTACAAAGAAAGGGATGCCAAATCTAAGACCTCATGTAAATATGTAGCATGGGCTCATTGTGTCACAGACTGTTGAGTTCTACTTTGTCATGACTCTTTGTGGAAGAGGATGTGCTGAAGACCCACCAGTGGAAAGAGCCGCGTCTTGAGAGGGAAGTGTGTCTAAAAGTGTGTTCTAGGTGGGCAGAGCACAGGCTTCAGCCTGAGGCTAGACATGGACCTCACCCTGACCTTTCTGGGGTTTACGCTGCCTGCACCAGCCTGGAATTTGGGGGATTGTACATCCCATGTGCTGAGGAGGAGGCCGCACCTTGTCAGCTGCTTCTACCCTGTCAGGTCTCTGTGTGGTTTTGCTGACTGGACTGTCCTCTCTCTGGTGTGCTATGGGGAGTTTAGACGTGCATATGGCTCCATATTGGCCAGTTCAGGACAGCAACTATTTGCAGCCAGATCACACCCAGCAGCAGTAACTTCCAAGAGATTTCCCAGGACAAAGGAAAATGTTTGGAAGCAAAGCTATAGTTGGAAGGTTTGGCTAGTAAGACTTTCTAACATTTTTTTTTCTCTACTAAAAACCTTGAAATTCATGAATTTGATTTATAAATGAAGGCTACAATTTTCATTAAAAAAAAATACTCCTTAAGTCAATTGTTGGATGCAGTCACTCACACCTAGATATTAGCTTCTCAAAATATAAAATAAATACTATTAACTGATATTTGCTCCAGGATTGATTGAGAAGACATTTAACAAAGGTTTTATAAAAAATTCTGGATTTTTCTTTTCTTTTTTTTTTTTTAATTAAATCATAGCTGCGTACATTAGTGCAATCAAGGGGTACAATGTGCAGGTTTCATATACAATCTGAAATGTTTTCATTGAACTGTTTAACATAGCCTTCATGGCATTTTCTTTTTTTTTTGAGACAGAGCCTCAAGCTGTCACCCTGGGTAGAGTGCTATGGCATCACAACGCACAGCAACCTCCTATTCCTGGGCTCAAGCGAGTCTCTTGCCTCCGCCTCCCAAGTAACTGGGACTACAGGCGCCCGCCACAACACCTGGCCATTTTTTGGTTGCAGCCATCATTGTTTGGCGGGCCCGGGGGCTGGATTCGAACCCGTCAGCTCAGGTGTATGTGGCTGGCGCCTTAGCCCGTTGAGCCACAGGCGCCGAGCCGGCATTTTCTTAGTTATTGTAAATACTAAGAAGACATATTGTAAATATGAAGACATTTGTATACTGCATTTAGTAAGTTCCGCCTGTACCCTTCTAAGATGCACTGTAGGTGTGGCCCCACAAATTACCCTCCCTTCCCCCTTCCCTCCCTTCCCATATTCTTGTGCTACAGTTGGGTTATAGTCTTAATATGGAATCTTTAAATTAGCTTCATAGTAGGGCTGAGTACATTGGATATTTTTTCTTCCATTTTTGAGATGCTTTGCTAAGAAGAATATGTTCCAGCTCCATCCATGTAAACACAAAAGAGGTAAAGTCTCCATCTTTCTTTAAGGCTGCATA
>CAUYON010145283.1:0-16462 GCA_963573935.1 Arctocebus calabarensis
TTTTTTTTTTTTTTTTTTGACAAAGTCTCAAGCTGTTGCCCTGGGTAGAGCGCCGTGGTGCCAACAGCTCACAGTAACTTCAAACTCTTGGGTCCAAGCGATTCTCTTGCCTCAGCCTCCCAAGTAGCTGGGACAACATGCACCGGCCACAACGCCCCCGGCCATTGTTGTTGTTGTTCTTGCTGTTGTCATTGTTGTTTTAACTGACCCAGGCCAGGTTCAAACCTGCCAGACTCAGTGTATGTGGCTGGCATTCTACCCACTGAGCTATAGGCACAGCCTCTACATCATTTTCAGGTAAACATATTCCTTAAATGCAAGTATATATTGTGTATAATCACAGGGACATTTATGTTATCTATTTATTGTTTTTCTGGGCTTGAAAATTCCCAACCCATATGAAAAGAAATCAGCAATACTTAATATTGAAAGAATCCTATAAAAAATATCTTTTTTTTTTATAAAAGATACATTAACAAATTATGTCCAAACTGAGTTTTTAAGAAATTAGTTATATGACTGGAATAAATAGTTTTTACAAATAACTAAATGAATCTGTGCAATTGAAACTGAAAATTACATTAAAAATAGACTTTCAGAATGATGACAACAGTATGTCTCTATTTGCCCTCCATAACACCCACCAAAATTAAAAAGTCAAAAAGAAAACGTAATATGATCCAAGAGAATAATCCCAACCCAACAAAACTGGCGCTAACGAATGCTTTTAAGAGATAATTATTCCACACTAAAGTACAGGAAAGTACTAAACTCCAATTCCTCTGAAGTCTACATTAAAAAGACTTTATGGAAAGACTTATAGGAAAAAGAAGGGGAGGGTTTGGGGGGGATCAATGAAGTAGAGAACTTCCGGAATCAAAGGAGAACTCTTTCACTAGAAACACCTTTGCCTGGACCTCCTGAAAAGATAATTCATCAAATATAGTCCAAGAAACCAAAACCTCCCACTTTATTATCTCTATCCCTGATCTGGATTAAGTACAAACCACCAAATTTTAAGAGTACAAGTAAAATAGTATCCAGAACAGGAGCAGAATAATAAAGAATTTAATACTGTGCACACATCCTGCCCTTAAAGAATGACTTTATTCAAGATACACAGAAACTTCCCACACAAAACCTGTAGAGACCAAAGTGAGGTTATACAACATAAACAGCTGAAAAAAACACTTTGAAAGAAATTTCAGCAAACCCAGACAGACAAATTTGGTTCTATCACAAGAATAAAGACAACATAAATCCCGTGAAACGAAATAAAACAAAAAAGGATGATGCAAAAGGAGGAAAGCAGGAAAGAGTACTTAAGAGAAAATGAAAACCGTGTTACAGTCAGCATTGCTAAAAGCAATGTTTCAACCACGAGGAACTAAATTAGAACAGAGAAACAACACAAAGTACATTAGACAAAAGGACGAACATGAACGCACCTAGAGATAAGATGCCAGGCGTGAATACTAAACCCAACCATGCACAACTGGTGGTCCTTCAACAGGGAGGACACACAAAGGGATAGTGAAACAAAACTTCCCTGAAATAAAGGAAAATCTGAAAGTGCAGACTGAAAGAGGCTACTACATACCAGGAAAAAGCAGTGCAGACCCAATAAAAACTGACATACAGCCTCATATCCTGTTGAAGCTGCTGTGTCTTACCTATAAAGAATTCTGAAAGCATCTTTAATTCTAAGGCAGACATCACTCATAAAACAAAACCAGGCTAACTTCAGACTTTTCCACAGTTAACACTAAATGCCAGAAGAAGTAATATCTGAGCCAAAAGAAAAAGATGAATGTGACAAAGAGAATTATTTTTCAATCCAGGATGTCATCATTCATGATAAAAAACCATAGGAAAACATTCTCAAGAATCCAAAAATCAAAGCATTCAAAACTAGGGGCAAAGGGAACTATGGAACACTGACAATGGTTAAGAAAAAAATCAAAACAAAAAATTTGCAAAAGGAATAGCTCTTTGAGGACTAAGCAGCCAGCAATGAATCCAACTAAACTCATTTGCTTACTATCTGGGATCAACAACACTCTGTGATTGCCATGTGCTTATTTTGGATAACTGTTACTTTGTTTTTGTGCCAAATGATTTACATAATACAGTAAATGTTAATTTACTCAAAATACATTCTTTAAGCTTTTCATTTGTTACATTGTTTTAGGAACAGCTGCCACCAACATTTGCTCCACTCGCCCCCAGCATGCACAGGCATGTGATAAGCACACACACACACACAGAGAGCACTCATTTAACAAGTATTTAATTTATTTAAAATTTAGTATATGGCAAAGCTGTTAAGAATAAACAGAATAGAATAGAATAAACAACAGAGTAACAAATTACTCCTCTCTGGACTTTTTAATTTTCCAAACTAAACTATGTATCCAAAAAAAACCGAGGGCGGCGCCTGTGGCTCAGTGGGCCCCATATACGGAGGGTAGCAGGTTCAAACTCGGCCCGGCCAAACTACAACCAAAAATAAAAAAATAAAAAATAGCTGCGGCCGCCACCTGTAGTCCCAGCTACTGGGAAGGCTGAGGTAAGAGAAATTGCCTAAGCCCAGGAATTGGAGGTTGCTGTGAGCTGTGTGACACCATGGCACTGAGTACAAATTAGTGCGATAAAGTGAAACACTGTCTCTAAAAAAAAAAGTAATAATTAAAACAGAGGAGCTTTTCAAACATTAAAATTCCTAGTCCCCTACCACTTTTAATAATCTTTAAAGACAGTGGGGTGACTCACACCTGTAATCCTAGCACTCTGGGAGGCCCAGATGGGAGGATTGCTGGAGGTCCGGAGTTCGAGACCAGCCTGAGAAGACCAGGACTCCGTCTCCAAAAAGCAGCCAATACCTGAAGTCCCAGCTACCCACGATACTGAGACAAGAGGATCATGTGAGCCCAGGAGTTGGAGGTTGCTATGAGTTGTGACACCACAACACTATACTGAGGGAAACATAGTGAGATTCTGTCTCAAAAATAAAATAAAATAAAATCTTTTAAAAAAATCTTTAGGGCACCGGCCCCATATACCAAAGGTGGCAGGTTCAAACCCGGCCTCGGCCGAATTTCAAAACAGAAAAATAGGCCAATTTCAAAACAGAAAAATAGACAGGCGTTGTGGCAGGCGCCTGTAGTCCCAGCTACTCAGGAGGCTGAGGCAAGAGAATCGCCGAAGCCCAGGAGTTGGAGGTTGCTGTGAGCTGTGTGACGCCACAGCACTCTACCCAGGGCGAGAAAAGTGAGACTCTGTCTCTACCAAAAAAATCTTTAAAGGATTAATTTCCAGGTGATTCTGACAGCCAGCCAGCCAGGTTTAGGAACTTTAAGTCTGCTATAGCTACAACATATACTTCCATTCCTTAAGTCTCTTAAATTTTCAAAGGTAGATTAAGTAACATCCAATGTTATTTTTTTTCTTTAAATGGCAGTACAAACAGCAGATTCTAGATTGTGCAATACTCCTTGCATACTTCTCTTAAAAAATATAGAGTGGAAGCAATGTACCTCTAAAAATAATAGAGCTCAAAAGTTTGATAGGTTAAAAATAAATCATCTTAAATATGCTGAATAGCGTATTTGTTCCACAGTATGTACTGACCAAATATTAAAGTACAAGTTATCCTAGAAGACTTGCTTATATTATTTTATGAGCAAAATGAAAACCAAATATGGCATATTATCAATCCACATTAGATACAAATATCAAAACCTTTATTAGCATCCAATAAGCTCCTTTCCTTAAAAAAATTCAGGTATGCATATAATGACCCATAGAGTATGGGCAACATGAAGACAAAATTCTGGCAACAGTGACAATTTATAATAAATTGGTCTGATAACTGATGACAGTGAAGATTTTCCTGCATGTTAACTGTCATTAAAATGTTCAGCAGCTGGGCGGCGCCTGTGGCTCAGAGGAGGAGGGCACTGGTCCCATATGCCAGAGGTGGCGGGTTCAAACCCAGTGCTGACCAAAAACTGCAAAAAAAAAAGAGGTTCAGTAGCTAATTTACTATGTAATCTAGCAATTGGACTGTTGGGAATTTGTCATAGAGACAAGAAAAATTACGTTTCCAGAAGACTCTGTACATGAATGTCATAATAGCTATGTTGCTGACAGCAAAAACCTATCAATTCACATTTTACATTTCTCCCAACAGTGTGTAAAAAACAAATAGTATGTCCATACCGTGGAATACTACAGGATATTCAGCAATAAAACAAGAACACAATGACTTGAATGGTTCTCAAGGGAAGTATGATGAATGAAAAAAGCCACCTTAAAGACAATAACCCAACATGATTCCCTTTATACATAACATTCTTGAAATGATAAAATCATACAGATTGAGAACAGCTTAGTGGTTGCTGGGGGTTTGAGACGGATGGAAGAGAATATGGCTGTGCTAAGGAAGAGCTGCATAAAGTACTCTTGATAAATCTGCTTTAAATGTACGGACAGTCACATTTATCTACTCATGCAATAAAATTGCATCCAACTTAATACACATCCAATGCAAATAAATCTGGTAAAATCTGAACAGGATCAGTGGACTGTATTGATGTCAATGCTGAGGTCATGAAGAGCATACTATAGTTAGGCAAGATGTTACTATTGTGATCTATTATTTTTTACAATTGCAGGTAAATCTATAATCATCTCAAAGAGTAATTTTTTTACGTTAACTCGCTACAAACAAACAGCTAAAATTTAAATCCAAGTGTGACTGTTACTCTCTTCTTGGGCCTATTAACAATTGGTATGGTTTGTTCTCTCACTGCCCCTTACCATAAAGTCAATTCTTGCTAGACATGCTCTTTGGTCACTGCTTCCCACTATCCCCATTAATACTTCCCTGATTCCACTGATATATGTTTCATCATTACTACTAACTCAGCTAAACTTCTCAGCTCTTCTCCCAGTCTTCCCACTCCATCTCCATAACACCAGGGACAACATTTCCTTCCAAAAAAAATCATCTTGCCTTCCACCTACAATGACAACTGTAACCAAAAAACAGCCAGGCGTTGTGGCAGGCACCTGTAGTCCCAGCTACTTGGGAGGTTGAGGCAAGAGAATTGCTTAAAGTCGAAGAACTGGAGGTTGTTGTGACGGCACAGCACTCTGCCAAGGGCAACAAAGTGAGACTCTGTCTAAATAAATAAATAAAATAGTTAAAAAAATATATAGCACACTAAGTATCCTATTGCTATCATTAAATTGCCATAAATTTGAAAAATACTGCAGAACCAAAAGACCATAAATACTTCAGGTCCAAACATACTGTGAAATTCCCAAATTCAGGCCAGCTGAGATGGCTCATGCCTGTTATCCTAGCACTCTGGGAGGCTGAGGCACATGGACTGCCTAAGCTCAGGAGATCAAGACGAACCTGAGCAAGAGAGAAATCCTATCTCTACTAAAAATAGACAAAATAGCCAGTCGTGGTGGATGCCAGTAGTCCCAGCTATTTGGGAGGCTAAGACAAGAGGATGTCTTGAGCCCAAGAGTTTGAGGTTACTGTGAGATGTAATGTCACCACTGTATTCTACTCAGGGTGACAAAGTAAGACTCTTTCTCCAAGAAAAAAATAATTCCCAAATTCATCTCATTAGTGGTTAAAAAAGTTAAATTTGGGTGGCACCTGTGGCTCAGTGAGTACTGGCCCCATAAACCAAGGGTGGCAGGTTCAAACCCAGCCCGGCCAAACTGCAAAAAAAAAGCTAGGCGTTGTGGCGGGCGCCTGTAGTCCCAGCTACTCGGGAGGCTGAGGCAAGAGAATCACCTAAGCCCAAGAGTTGGAGGTTGCTGTGAGCTGTGACACCACAGCGCTCTAACAAGGGTGACAAAGTGAGACTATCTCTAAAAATAAAAAAAAGTTAAATTAAATTTTTTTTTTGGGGGGGGTAGAGACAGAGTCACACTCTATTGCCCTGGGTAGAGTGCTATGCTGTCACAGCTTACAGCAACCTCCAGCTCTTGGGCTTAGGTATTTCTCTTGCCTCAGCCTCCCGCCACAATGTCCGGCTATTTTTTGATGCAGTTTCCTGCCCTAAATATTTTTTTAAAAGTAAATTATTAGCAAGGAAAGAATTTTGCTGCAATTAGTAAGTAATGCCACATTTCACCTCCCTCCCCACTTTGTTTTTATTTTAAAACCTCACTTGTTCTACGAACAGCGATTCTCAACTGTGGATCACTACCCACTGTAACAATGAAAATACATCCTGCATATCAGATATTTACATTACGACTCATAATAGTAGCAAAATTACAGTTATGAAGTAGCAACAAAAATTTTATGGTTGGGGGTCACCACAACATGAGGAACTGTATTAAAGGGTTGCGGCATTAGGAAGGTTGAGAACCACTGTCGTAGAACATAATCAGCTGTGCTTGACTGTAAGTGAAAATTAAGGAAAGACAAGAATATTAGATATTACTAAACAAGAATCAAGTTACTTAAAAAGAATACTGCTGAAATAGTAATATAGTTCTTTGTGCCAAAATCTAAATAAATTTGTTTACTCGTAGTATAACAAAAAAAGGAAATAGAATTTTATAATCAAATTGTACATGCTGGTCATTGTTACAGACTTACACACACATTGTTTCATTTATTCAAGGAATTCTCTGAAAAAGGATAGTAAAAATGTTTTCACAGTTCAAAAAACAAAACTTTTCTTTTCTTTTTTTTTTTTTGTATCGCCCTCGGTAGAGTACCGTGGCATCACACAGCTCACAGCAACCTCCAACTCCTGGGCTTAGGTGATTCTCTTGCTTCAGCCTCCCGAGTAGCTGGGACTATAGGTGCCCGCCACAACGCCCGGCTATTTTTCTGTTATGCAGTTCGGCTGAGGCCGGGTTTGAACCCGCCACCTTTGGTATATGGGGCCGGCGCCCTACTGGCTGAGCCACAGGCGCCACCCCAAAAGATAAAACATTTTTTAAAAATGAGGCTGGGTGTAGTGGTTCCTGCCAGTAACCCAGCACACTGGGAGGTCAAGATGACAGGATTGCTTGAGGTAAGGAGTTCAAGACCAGCCTGGGCAACAAAAATTTTAAAAATTTTTATATAAACAGCTTGGTATTGTGGGGCATGCCTATAGTCCTACCTACTTCAGAAGATAGCTTGGGCCCCCAAAATTTGAGGTTGCAGCAAGTTATTAATTGCATTACTGCATTCTAGCAGTGAGACTGTCTTCAAAAAAAGTATTGAAAAAAAAAAAAAAAAGTAAACCAGGCCACAGACTTGTTAAGTGGAAAAGGTAACACAGGTTAGAGTGCTTGCCCTAACACTAACTTTTGTTATTTTCATTGGATCATGCTGTGATTAATACACTACTATTGATACAATACCTGCCATTTGCTAACAGGATAGCCAAAATATAATTAGTTGAAATATCCTCAAATCAAACATCCTCAAATAACGAACATAATGAAATGCCTAAATACTGTCAACACAACAATTTTTACTACCTTTACCTCCTATATGTTCTTAAAGTATACCTGAATTCAGCAGCTGACATTTACTCATTAAATCACCGTATTATTCAGTACTTCCTCTGTGCAAAGACAGTTAAGTACCAGACCAAAACTCATGTTTTATAAGTGTCAGACATTCGCGGACCTATCTTTATTAAGAAAATTAAAATTTGAATATTTTCAAATAATGTCATTGCCCTTAAGGAACTGGAAAAAACACTTAGGAAATCATTAGAAAGAACTCATCTCAATTGCTTGTAACATTTCATATATAGTAATCAGTTCTTGCTTCTCTATTCCCTGCCCCTCATCTTTACCCTTCTCTCCTTTAGACTGTATATAGATGAAGAACCTATAATAACCTACAGTCTACATATATCACTGATAAAAGTCTGTATCAGTCTTTCATCCATAATCCTTCTCCTCACTAGGGTCGAAATTCCATTAAAATACACACAAACACCCCTTAATGTAATTTGTTTTAAATCTTTTTTAAAAAATCATTTAAAAAAATTTTCCACTTTGGGTTAAATTTTTGTCAAGAGAAATATAAAAATGCATTTTCAATAAACCAAAAAAAAAGTTTAATTTAAGGGAATGACAAACACCAAAGTCAGGACAATTCTGGGAAAGGACTACTCAGAGGGTAGCGTGATTAGGAATGCATAGTACACAGAAGTTTCCTTTCTTTTTAATGTTTTGTATCTTAAACTAGGTAAAATATACAGTTGTGGAACAATATAACAGATCACCTTGCATTGCTGTCTTGTAACTCTGACTTCTATAATTTCAGATTAAAATGATAATCTATCATTTAATGCGCCTGTGGCTCAGGGAGTAGGGTGCTGGCCCCATATGCCAGAGGTGGTGGGTTTGGGCCTGGTCTCAGCCAAAAACTGCAAAAAAAAAAAGGCTAAAATATTTTGAAAAAAGTGGTTCTGAAAGCCATTTTTTAAAATCCGAGATTTCTGGATGAAATCGCACCTAGAACAGAAACATAAAATAGATGAAAATAGCACTGGTCTCTTTCCCTGCTCCTAACAGTGGCTCAAAAAGGTATTTCTGGAAAACACCCTTGACACCAAAGGCTGCAGTTTGAAAGAGACGTGTACTTAGCGACTATCTTCAAATAAACCCTCCCATTGTTTACATTACAAATGGTGCTTTAGTAATCTCTCCAGCTACAATTAGGGAAACACACAAGCCTCAGTATTACACCACAATAGTAATAAACTGCCTTCTAACCAATTAATTGTTTAGACTATTAATGCTTCCAATCTAAGAGTGATCCTTTAATTTGTAGATGAAGTCTCAATTCTCCAGCAACTATACCCTGTGCAATTTTCATCTCTGATGTGTAAGTTGCATTAGCATACCAATATGCTTGCAGTAACTCTGATCTTTAAAACAAAAATGTAAAAAAGAAAAAGAATTCTTTCCTTTAATCCTCATGCTACTCCAGCCACAGCTTTATTCTCTCTTCTCCTTTTACAGCAAAACGTTGTGTGCTATTTGCCTCCTACCCTCTGAAACCCATTCCTCACATCCACTGATGGTCTCTCAGGATGAACGTCAATTCTCAGTTCTCACATTATCCAACCTAGACAGAGGGATCACTCACATATTTTTGAAACACTTTCTCCACTTGGCTTCCAGCAGCCACTCTGCTTTGGTTTTTTCCTACTCCACTGGCCCCTCCTTCTCATTTTCCTTTGCTAGTCTCTTCTCATATCCCTCACTTTCTAAACATCGGAGCAGCACAAGGATTCACTGACCCTCAAACCTCCCTTTCTTTTCTGTCTACAGCAGGGGGGGTGAACTTCCTGTTGATCAAATCTAGCCACACTCATTGGCAGAGTTCAGTGCTCTACTTGCAATCAGCCATATGGCTGCAGCATCAAAATATATTTACTATCCGGTCTTTGGAGAAGTCTGCAGGGACCAGGTCTTGGCCCACTTCTGTAGAGTCTGGGTGGAATCTGGTCTCATGGTTTTAAACTCCATCTATATGTTAATGACTGCAGACCAAATCTCTGCCTTCAACTCTAGATTCTACCAACTAATTTGCTTATTTATTATCTCTGGTTAGGTGCCTAAACCAGAATCTTGAGACATAAGACAACCCCAAAATACTCCAGATTCTCTTCACACTACAAACACTGTTATACATTCTTCTCCATTTCAACAAATGAAAATTCCAACTTACAATTGCTTAGACTAAAAAATCTTCATTCTTCACTTCCAATTCATCAGCTGATTCTTTCCAAATATATCAGCATCACACCACTTCCATTGCAATCACCCTAATCTAAGTCACCACTGTATTTCACTTTTGACTTATATCTGCCTTATAGTGATCGTCAATAATCTCCTAAGCAATCTCCGAGCTTCTCTGTTTGCTCCTTTTATTTAAGTAGATTAAGTCACTCACTGACCTCCAAAGATCCTATACAAATGAAAATCCTAAATCCTAGCCAAAAGGCTACACAAGGCCCTAAACCATGTGGCCCTCCTTACCTCTCTGAGCTCTACCAAAAACACTGGTGGCTATCTTCTTGTTCAAACACACAAAACACACAATCACCAGAATGCCTTCACATTTACTGTTCTCTGCCCAGAATACACTTAGTCACTCCCATATCCATACACTACTTCCTCATCTCTATAGAGCAGTGGTTCTCAACCTTCCTAATGCTGAGACCCTTTAATACAGTTCCTCATGTTGTGGTGACCCCCAACCATAAAATTATCTTCATTGCTACTTCATAACTGTAATTTTGCTATTATGAATCGTAAGGTAAATATCTGATATGCAGGATGCATTTTCATTGTTACAAAGGGGTCGCGACCCACGGATTGAGAATCACTGCTATATGGAAAAGCAACTCCTATTTCCCAAGCATACCCTATTTCCTCACTCAGCTTTATTTTTCTACAAGGCAGCACTTATCTCCACCTCACATATTAATAGTTTATTTCTGTCTATCTCTCCCAAAAGGACACGTTTCCTTTAAAAAAAAAAGTACTAAGTTTCTTGAGGGCAAAGATGTTTTGCTTTTTTTTTTTTTTTTTTTTTTTTAAATTTTAAGTAAGTTTGGCTGGGAGCGGTAGCTCATGCCTGTAATCCCAGCACTCCAGAGACGAAGGCAGGTGGATTGCCTGAGCTCTTTGTAAGTTCAAGACCAGCCTGAGCCAGAGATAGAGTGAGACCTCATCTCCTTTTAAAAAAAAAAAAAAAGGAAAGGAAAAAAAAAGGTTCAGCACCTGTAGCACAGCAATTAGGGTGCCAGCCACATACACTGGAGCTGGCGCGTTCGAATCCAGCCCAGGCCTGCCAAACAATGACAACTACAACCAAAAAATATCCGGGCATGTGGCAGGCACCTGTAGTCCCAGCTACTTGGGGGGCAGAGTCAAGAGGATCACTTGACCCCAGGAGTTTGAGGTGGCTGTGGGCTATGACACCAAGGCACTTTACCAAGGATGACAAAGTGAGACTGTCTCAAAACAAATAAAAAAAAGAAAAACAACTCAGAGGCCATTACTCTAAAACTTTACCCTTTCATAATGAAAAAAACACTTGAGCTCAGCCAATCATAGATAAATGGTTATTAGTTATATTGTCTTGAACTGCCCACAAGGGAAGGGGAGTCCAAATAAGACAACTGCTCAAGCTTTGACAAATCAAATAATTTCTCTGCTGTGCTTCTACACGGACTGGACAGAAGCTTTTCCTTCAACCACCTCAGGCACAGCCCTTAAACTGCTATGGTCAGGCCATAAATCCCTGTTTACTGAAATAAATCAACATACTAAAATTCACCTTTTAACATAACATTATAGAACAAACTCAAGTGCAGTAGAAAACAAAATGCAGAGAAACAATTTCACACACAAAATTTTATCTTAAAAGATGTAGCTTGCTTATAAAAATTTCGTTAAGAGGTAGACAGACCAAAAAAGATTACCCAGTAAAAGTTTCTCAGAAAATTAAGTGATCTTAAATGTATTTTAACATCTGTTTAAAATCTAAGAATTCTTTCCAAATTCCTGGATCACTTTAAAGCTATTCCTTTACTTTCTGATATTCCATATCCCTCACATAGCTAATGATGACATTGTTCAGTATTACTAGTTCAACTTTATTTCTAAAACCTGCCATAAGAACCTGAGTCAGTACATAACCACCAATTTTTTTAATTAGAAAAAAGACCATTTTCAACTTAATCTTTACTTTTATCAATTTCAATGGTATTTTTCATAAAGATATAATAATCTTAAAATTAGTATGAAACAACAAAAAACCCTAAATAGTCAAAACAATTCTGAGAAAGAAATACAAAGCTTGAGTACAAAGCTATCCCTATTTAAAACTGTATTAAAAGCTACAGTAATAAATTATGACACTGGCATAAAAACAGACACAAGATAATGGAACAGAAAAGAGCACCAACTCATCTTGATGAGGTCCCAAGAATACACAATGGGGAATAAAAAAGCTCTTCAAAAAAAGGTACTATGAAAACTATCCACATGCAGAATAAAACTGGAATTTGTTTTATACCATATGCAAAAATTAACTTTAATGCATTAAAACTTTACAATATAAAGTCTGAAATGATAAGAACTTCTAGAAGAAAAATAGCAGACTTTGTATTGGTCTTCATAATTTTTTTAAATGACACCGTAAGTACCTGCAACAAAAGCAATAAGTCACTATATCAAACTGGTCATAAAAAAGATCACTTGAGGCCAAGAGTTTGAGACTAGCCGGGGCAAAAAGCAAGACCCTGTCTAGAAAGAGGAAAAAGAAAGAAAAGGAAGGAAAGGAAGAAAAGCAAGGAAGGAGGGAAGGAAGGGGGGGAAGCAAAGAGGGGAATGAAAATAAAGGGGAAAAAAAATTAAACAAGCATGATGGTGCACACCTACAGTCCCAGCTACCTGGGAGGTTGAGGCCAGAGGATTGCTGAACCCAAGTATTCATTGTTGCAGCAAGCTACAATTGCACTACTACATTCCAGCCAAGAAAAGAGAACAAGGCCTTGTCTCAAAAAATTATATATATATATATACTTGCATAGATACACACAGAAGTGCATGCGCACACGCAGGGAACTCACTAAAGCAAAAAAACAAATAATCCAATAAAACATAAAGAACCCAAATTTTTTTTAAAGACAAAATACAATTGTCCAACAGGTATAAGGTGCTCTGCATCACTAATCACCAGACAAATGCAAATCACAATGATTATCTCACGTCTGTTAAGATGGCTATTATGGAAAAAACATGGTTAAGTTTTAATGAGGATATGGAAAAAATTGAATCCTTTTGCCCTGTTGATGGGAATATAAATTGGTATAGCCTTATGGAAAACAGTATGGACATTCCTCCAAAAATTATAAACAGAATCACCATATAATCCAATGACCCCATTTCTGTACATATATGTAAAGGAAATGAAATCAGTATCTCAAGAGGTATCTGCAGGATGTGCACTGCAGCAGTACTCACAACAGCCAAGATCTAGAAGCAATCTAAGTATCCACTGGCAGATGAACAAGAAAAATGGTTCCAGAATGTTTATTGCAGCCCAATTCATAATTGCTAAGTCATGGAAGAAGCCCAAGTGCCCATCGACCCACGAATGGATTAATTGTGGTACATGTATACCGTGGAATATTATGCAGCCTTAAAGAAAGATGGAGACTTTACCTCTTTCATGTGTACATGGATGGAGCTGGAAAATATTCTTCTTAGCAAAGTATCTCAAGAATGGAAAAAAAGTATCCAATGTACTCAGCCCTACTGTGCAGCTAATATATAGCTTTTATATGAAGGCTATAACCCAATTATAGCACAAGAATATGGGGAAAGGGGCAACGGTGAGGAGGGGAGTGGGAAGGATGGATAATTGGTGGAGCCACACCTACAGTGCATCTCAGAAGGATACAGGTGAAACTTACTAAATGCAGAATACAAATGTCTTCATACAATAACTAAGAAAATGCCATGAAGGCTATGTTAATCAGTTTGATGAAAATATTTCAGATTGTATATGAAACCAGGGCATTGTCCCCATGATCGTACTAAAGTACACAACTATGATTTAATAAAAAAAAAAAAAAAAAAAAAAGGAAGGGAAGGAAGGGAAGGGAAGGAAGGGAAGGAAGAAAGAGAGAGAGAGAGAGAAAGAAAGAAAGAAAGAAAGAAAAAGAAAAATGGTACCCATTATACAATGGAATATTATTCAACCACCAGAAAACCAAGATCTTGCCGCTTGCAACAACATGGACAAATCTGGAGGACTTGGAGAACATTAAGCTAAGTGAAAAGAGGTAAAGACTTCAGAAAGACAACACAGGCATACCTCATTTCACCACATTTTGTTTTGTTAGGTTTTGGCTGTTATTTTTAACATAATAAAGGTTCATGGCAACCCTGTGTCCAGCCAAGAGTACTGGCGTCATTTTTCCAATTTTCTGTCTGTGTCACATTTGGCAATTCAGTATTTCAAACTTTTTCATTAGTACTGTTACAACTGTAATTAATCTGTTTGGTATTCTCATGAGTGACCTTTGGTGTTTCTACTATAAATTATTTTGGGACACCAGAAACCTTCCAAATTAAATGGTGATCTTAATACATGTTATATATGTTCTAACTGCTCCACTGACTATTCCTATCTCTCCCTCAGACACAACGATATTGAAATTTGGTGAATTATTAAGGGTTTCAGATATTACTATAAAAGGAAGAGCTGCGTGTACAAATTGAAATGTCTGTACTGATGCTCAACACAACCAATAAAATCTCAACTACAAAAAAAAAAATAAATAAAAGGAAGAGCTTCATACCTCTCGCTTTTAAAGCAAAAGCTGGAAATAAGATTAGAGAAGAAAGAATGTCATAAGCTGAGATAGGCCTCTCGTGGCAAACAGCCAGTTGTAAATGCAAAGGAAAATTTCTTTCTTTTTTTTTTTTTTTTTTGCCACTTTTGGCCAGGGCTGGGTTTGAACCCACCACCTCAGGCATATGGGGCCGGAGTCCTACTCCTTTGAGGTACAGGCGCCGCCCCGAAGGAAAATTTCTTGAAAGAAATTCAAAGTGCTACTGCGGTGAACACACAAATTCTAAGAAAGCCAAACAACCTTATAGATGATAGGAAGAATGATTTAGTCTGGATTAAAAAAAAAAAAATCAAACCAGCCAGAACATTCCCTTAAGTCAAATCCAGAACAAGGTCCTAACTCTCTTCAATTCTGTGAAGACAGAGGTAAGGAAGCTACAGAAAAGTTGGATGCTAGCATACATTGGTTCATGAAGTTTAAATACAGAAACTGTCTATATAACATGAAAGTGCAAAATGGAACAACAAATGCTGATGCAGAAGTGGCAGCAATTTATCCAGAGATCTAGTTAGGGTGATTGATAAAAATGGCTACCCTATACAACACATTTTCAATAAAGACATGATACTTTGCAATTGGAAGAAGATGCTATTCATCAGGGCATTCATGGCTAAGAGAAATCAATGCCACGCTTCAGAGCTTCAAAGGACAGACTGACTCTTTTTGGAAGCTAATGCAGTTGGTAATTTTAAGATAAAGCCAATGCTCCAAACATCCTAGGGTCCTTAAGAATTAATTATGCAAACTGCTTTGCCTGTGCTCTATAAATAGAACAAAGTCTAGATGACTTTGTATACATACACACACAAGCGCATGCCCACACACAGGAGGTATCACACTCCCTATTTAAAACTGTATTAAAAGCTACAGTAATAAAGTATGACATATTTGTATGAGGACACATCTGTTTACTGAGTATTTAAACCCAATGCTGAGACTCACTGTTCAAAATAAAAAAATTTCTTTTCACATTATCACCATTCACTGACAATCCATCTGGTAACCCAAAAGCTCTAAAGGAGAGGTATAGATAAATGTTGTTTTCCGACCTAACACAATATCCTTTCTCCAACCCATGGATCAAGCAGTCATTTCAATTTTCAAGTCTTGTTATTTAAGAAAGGCATTCTGTAAGGCTATAGCTGTCACACACAGTATGATTGATTCCTCCAAAGGAGAGTTTATAACAACTGGAAGAAGCACCTGCAGATGTGGCAGAAACAGCAAGAAAACTAGAAGTGGAGCCTAAAATTGCGGAAAAAAAATGCTGCAATCTCATAAGAGAACTTTAATGGATGAGGAATTGTTTCTTACGGATAAACAAAATGGTTTCTGTATGGTCTTCTGCATTTTTGAGACAGAGTCTCACTATGTCACCCTCAGTAGAGGGCCATGGCATCATAGCTCACAACAAAGTCAAATTCCTGGGCTCAAGCAATTCTCTTGCCTCAGACTCCCAAGTAGCGGGGACTAAAAGCGCCTGCCACAATGTCCAGCTATTTTTAGAGATGGGGTCTCGTTCTTGCTCAGGCTAATATTGAACTTGTGAGTTCAGGGCAATCCACCCCAGCCTCAGCTTCCCAGATTGCTAGGAAACTCCTGGCCAAAGTGGTTTCTTAAGATAGCATCTACTCTTGACTCGGCGCCTGTGGCTAAACGGGCTAAGGCACCAGCCTCGCACACCTGAGCTGGAGGGTTCAAATCCAGCCCGGGCCGCCAAACAACAATGGTGGCTGCAACCAAAAAATGGCTGGGCGTTGTGGCGGGCGCCTGTAGTCCCAGCTACTTGGGAGGCAGAGGCAAGAGACTCGCTTGAGCTCAGGAATTGGAGGTTGCTGTGAGCTGTGATGCCCTAGCACTCCACCCAGGGCGACGGCTTGAGACTCTGTCTCAAAAAAAAAATTCCTTTCTGGAAAGTTCCCCTCAGATATAGTCATTTCTTTCTGGAAGAAAATGGAGAACAAAGCCCCACGTCTGCCTTGTGCCAGCCATCCACTCATGGCTATGGACCCAGCACTGTGTGCCCTCACAGG
>CAUYON010145286.1:0-16805 GCA_963573935.1 Arctocebus calabarensis
TCTTTATATAGTGATCAAGGAAATGCCATGAAGGATATCTGTAACAGTATGATCAAAATATTTCTGAATGTATATGAATCGTGCCCTGTGATTGCACCAATGTACATAATTGTGATTCAATAAAATTATTAAAAAAAAAAATTACCATGTTTCTCACTCCATTGTACCACTAACCCCTACATGGCTGGCTGTTGACATATTTGGATTTATATGCTGTTTGGTTTGTTTGTTTGTTTTTTACTGTATGTGTTTTTTTAATCTATAAAAATAATTTCAAAGGTGCTTCATAAATAAAGTTGTTGAGAGACTGAATGTTAAAATATGTGTGTCTATAATACAATATTTGACAAATTATTTGTATCTTGTCAATGAATATTTTATCAGAACCTGGGGTTGCAGAGCAGAAAGTTACAGGTGTAGTTATATACTCCTTTGCCAACATTTTTGTCTAGTTCTCATAAATTTAATAAATAGATTGTAATTATTAATTTTCTCCCCTTTTTATATATAGCAATTATTATCTTCTGGATTGCGACTTTTATTCCTTCTTTCTTTAATATACCTTTTCACATGTGGTTTTTAATGTTAAATTTATCGTTTTATACTTTTTTATTTGGAGGTTAATTAAACTTATTGAAGAAGTTCTTCTATACAATATGTTCAATACATTCTTGAACATTTCTTAGAGCTGTTACTCCGTAGTTTTATTACTGTTTTGTTATTGTAAGTTCTAAATTTCATTTTCAAAGTGGCTTCTAGTACGTGTTGGTTTCTGTAAACTGATGTTGTATTTTGGTAGATTCTTTTTGCGTGGTTGATACTGTCCTGTTTTACTGTTTCATGAAGAATTATTGCTATTTATGAATGTTGAATTTTATAAAAAAAATCTTTCTTACATCATATTTTAGTTCTGCTTGGGTTTAAATTGGGGATATATTAAGTTTATTTTAATCTGCCAATAATGTGAATCAGCTTAATTGGTTTCATGAAGTTTAGCCAGATTTGCACTTCTGATATATTACTTACATATTCATGAAGCTTTTTAATACTTGAAGGATTTAGTTAGGTAGCATTTCATTTGGGATTATTAAATGTACACTTATGAGTGTGAATTATTTTATATCATTTTTTGTTTAATGCCTATCTCGATTTTATCACTAGAAGTATATAAGCCTCATGAAATGTTGCAACAGTTAAAATATTCCCTATGTTGTTTTTTTTTTTTTTGCAGTTATTTTGGGCCAGGGCTGGGTTTGTACCCGCCACCTCCGGCATATTGGGCTGGCACCCTACTCCTTTGAGCCACAGGCACTGCCCTTCCCTATGTTTTTTATTCTGAAGAGTAGTTGTAGACAGCACAATCTTTTCTGAATGATATAAAATTTTCCTAAATGCTGTCTGAATTAATGTTTACATTTTTTTCTAGTAGATTTTGACATTTAAAAAAAAATTTCCAAATGGTTTTAGATGTATTCCCCTATTCCCTTACCATATGTGTGTGCATGTAGGGGGAGTGAGTATACAAATATTTATGGTTTTAAGTAATTTATATTTTTGTATAAATTTTTTATTTCCATTACTTTTAATTTAATTATATCTGTTCTTAAGTGGTTTTCCTATTTTTAAAAAACCTAAGCTATATATATCTACAATTTATTTTACTTACCAGCATTGTTTCTTTATGCTTTATATATTTCTTCATTGGAAAGATATAAAGCATAAAGCATAAATATATAAAGCATTTTTTTCAATGAAGAAATATATAATGCATTATATATATCTCATTATAAAATGAGAATATCATTTTATAAATGATTCTCTCAATTTTATCCCTGAGCTGGAGATTCAATATTGAAGAAGTTATGGGGTTAAAATTTGGTCCAACCTCTTCATAAGTTATCTGGAGTGAAATCTATTGCTTACCTGAGGTATTACTTTGGATAATGTATTAAAGATGTCCATTTTTTACTTTCTCAGTTCTTATTTACATAATAAGAATAATTATATGTCACCCTCTTCATAATGAATGGTGAAAATTAAATAAAACAATTTTAGTAAACATTTAGTAAATTCCCTATTGCCTAGAAAACATTTAATACAAAAAACCTGAATGACATTTTTCCAAAGAAGATATGGAAGTGGCCAGCAGGTTTATGAAAAGATGGTCATTATCACTAGCCACCAGGCTGTGCAAATCAAACACATAATAAGGTATCCTATAACATCTCTTAGGATTGCTGCAATCAAAAAGTCAATAGATGTCAAGCCCTGGTGAGAAAGTAAAGAAAAGGAAACCCTTAAACACTGCTGGTGAAAATGTAAATTTGTCTAGTCATTATGGTAAACAGTGTGGAATTTCCTTAAAACACAAAAATAAACAATAAAACTACCATATGATACAATAATCTCACTTTTAGGTATATATTCAAAACAAATAAATCCTCTATCCTGGATATGCATATACCCTTCCATGTTTTCATTGATATCCACAATAGTCAAGATACAGAAACAACTCAAAAGTTCATTGATAAATTGGTAAAGAAATCATGGTGTATGTCTGTGTTTCCAAGTGAAAAAAAGAAGGAATCCTGCCATTTGCAACAGCATGAATGTATCAATGTGTCTGGAGGACATAAGCTAGACACAAAAGAAGACAATTTCCCCATCTAACTTCTATGTAGAACCCCCCCTGAAAAAATCTAACTCCCCCAGTAACAGAATAACATTGTAGAATTGTAGTTACCAGGGTGTGTGGAGTGTAAGATGAATAAGTAAGGGTGACTGAATGCACAACCTGGTGACTGTAGCTATTAATAAGGTATTGTATATTTGAAATGTTCTCATCTCACACTCACATACACAGAGGTAGGTGTGAGATGATGAAAACGTTAATTGTCTTGACTGTGCTAATCACATCACAATGTGTACATGAATCTGAATATCATAACATACAACCTAAATATATGCAGTATTTTTTTGACAATTATCCCTCAATAAAGATGGAATATGCCAACACAATTACTTATTAGAATTATTATATCAAGCAATAATTGCCTCTGCAAAACATATGTGTTATCTGTGTATGTTATGAGAGATAAATTAAGATCTGAAGATTTGAATTCTATTTATGTCCGCAGTTTGGCTATTTGACAATTCATGCTAGAATTCATTTTCCTAATCCAAAAATGACAAGATCAAAGGTTGGAAACTACTTTTCGTCATGGGCCAAACATGGCCTACTGCCTGTTTTATAATTAAGTTATACTAGAACACAGCCAGGCCCTTTCCTTTGTGTTCAGTTTACCTATGAGTGTGTCTCCAGTTCCCTTTTCTAAACTGGACAGTTTTAATGTCCTCCTCTGTTCTGATATGCTATAATTATAACATTAATACCTTTTTCTGGATTGCTCAACCTATTTGAAAATAAGAAATAGTAGAAATGTAGTTATATCATCCTATTCTTAGTCTATTCTATTAAGCCAAGCTCTGTAGATTCTTACTGAGAAATCTAATCCCCAGATATCTGGGTTTAATTATAATCAGTTTCCTATAAAATCATGATACTAGATGACTGGTGGTAGACAGTGTGTATATTCTGACTTTTGTCCTGTGCTTCTAGTACCATTTGAAGCAAGCTTATCACCTACCAGCATAAAATCACCTACCTGTCAGATTCACCTCTTACCTAACTCACACTGATGCCAGGTCCTTCACCTCAACCACTGGAAAAAATTAAAATGAGATATATATGCTGCATTGTGTAGCCTGGTGTTATTTTAGCCTTTCAATGGCAACTATCCACCCTGAGACCCAGGACTGTATCACATTGTCATTTGGTCCTAAAACTGGCTACCACCAGCTAGCACAAATCATCTTACTTCTTGTCAAACTGAAATCCACCTTTCTGGATTCTCTTTGGCCTTCAAAATTACAGTTCTGTCCTTAGTTAATTCCATAATCTCCCTCTTCTCATTCTATAGTATCTTCTAGTAAATCTCCCCATGCAATTTCTGTTACATCAGGTAACTTATTAAGGACAATTATGTACCAGCTAAGTGACATGAAAATTACAAATTCCAATTGGCAGGTGTGTAACTTCTTTAAAGTACTCCTTAGGTATAGGTTACTATAATAGTGGGATGAAGTTTCAGCAGAATTACCCTGTTTTCTTATGATTGTAATAGAAAAAATTAGACCTTATCAGTAAGGTAATTTATGAAGCATTAGGAACCCAATTAAATTTGGAGGAAGTTTATGTGGTTATTGGAAGTGCACATTTCAGAATTAGATTGATCTGTATCAAAGAAGCAATTCTACTTCTTGTGTTAGTCATTTCTCCAAGTAATAAGAAATACTCCTAGTAGTAGTATTTACTATAATTATTGTAAAAATTCTTATAATGTGTTTACCACACTGGCTAGCACATAAAAAGGACTCAATAAATGGTTTCATTTTATTCTTATTGTAACTCAGTTATTGAGAAAACGAAGGTATTTTCTACAAGGGATCATTTCGCCAGTTGAAGCATAGCAACAGAACAATTGTTGAATTGCTGGTACTGCTGTACTAAGTAATGTGACTTATAATAAGAGGTGGCTTAAATATATATGACTGAATGGGGGGGGAATAAAATTGTTATTCAGTTACAAAGTACCTAACAGAAAAAAATGACATTGTAAATCAGTAATAGAGAATAACTTTAAAAACAGACAAATGTGGTCATGTTACATCAAACTCGGCCATATTTTTACTACTTTTTCCTATTCATAATGATGCTCTAAAATGTTCAACAATTTAGCAAAAATTGAGGATATTTCAGCAGGATAATAAGGATTATAAGTAGAAAATGTAAATAAGACCATGAAGAAAGATTCAAATTAAAAAATGAAAAATAGGGAAAAAATGAGACTAAGTCATATAATAATATTCTAGAATATAAAAGGATATTCATTAGATAGCTATTCAATAGATAATGACAACTATTTTCTTAGAATGGAAGAAGAGAAAGGAAAGTTATATTTCAGCATGGAGGATATATAACAAAGGATTTTCTAATAGTTAAGAATGTTAAATATAAAAATTGATTACCCTAGGAAGGTCTTTAAAGAGTAAAAGGGAATAGATTTTCCTCATCTAAGTTAGTTTAAATATGATTTTGCCTGAAAACCAGAAAGTGGACTCAGCAGCCTCTCTGGGTTACCTGCAGCCCTGTGATTCTTTGAATAAATATTGGAGTAAAAGTTATTATACTCCAACACAGTAAGTGCTTTCAGGATGGTTTACCAGACATATTTCAGCATCGTCTTCACAAATGCACTTTTATGGTACTCCCCTGAAGAGATATTTACATCCTTTTACCAGTGAGCTTTCCTATAGAGACTTTAAACAAAAACTCTGTTCCATGTTGACTTTATCAGGATGGGACTCTGAGCTCAGAGGTTATTTGAGTTGCTATGTGAACACATTTCAGAAGCCCTGAGAACTGAACTTTAAATGGCTTATGTTGCACATAAATTCTCTAGCCTTTAAAATAAAAATACCACTTCATTCCCAGGAAATACTGTTTGCTATCCCCTAAACTCCATAAAATAAAAGAAAATAGAAGGAAATGAGGATTTTATTATTAAAGGAGAGAAATATAAACGTGGACTGCAGGAGAGATATAAGGTTCCTATGGTATTAGTCCCAAATTGGAGGCATCAACATGATTCAGTCTGTACCTCCCCCTCTCTCAATAGAGAAATGGACAGATAGATAGATGGACAACACATACATATGTAAAATTACATTATAAAATTCTTAGCTCTGCTCACTGAAACTCACTAAAATCAATGATACACCTGTGACATCAAGAAAATATAGGTCTTTGTAGAATTCAATAATTCCATTACAAAAATACAGAGAATATAAAATGCATTTGAAACATTTGGAACATCTTGCTGTGTCAGAAAGTCAGTTGTCCCTCTCTCCCTGGTGGAGTGTTTCTAGGACCACTGGGAGATGCTAAAATCCAGAGGTGCTCCAGTCCCTTGTGTAAAATAAAGTAGTTTTCATATATAACCTACTAATTTTCTTCTGGATACTTTGCCTTTAGAATACTTACAACATCTAATACAATGTAATTCCATGTAAATGGTTTTTGTAAAATATTGTCATCTTATTGTATTATATAATATTTAGTTTATAATGCTATGGCAATGTAATAAAAAATACATTTTATTATATATATAACAGTTATTTGTCTCTTTAAAATAAAGTATATAATTTGAAATTATCAATGTTAATTTATAATATGACAAATGTAGGTCAACATGCATTTAAAAAAAACTTTCTAGAGTTAAGAATGTGAAATAGTAATTTCTTATCCCTTGTCCTGGTCTTAGCTGTTAGAGTCTCCAACATGTCTTATTTCACCCTCTGTGTCCATGTAAGCCAGTGGTTAGGTCTCGTTTGGTGAGTTTTGCAACATGCAACATTTGAAGTTTGGTGAAGTTTGGTGAAGTTTTGCAACATGCAACATTTCTTTTTCTTAGTTATTTCCCTTAACTTTATGGCCTTCAATTCTGTCTATGTTGCTGCAGAAAATGTGACTAAGTAGTAGTCTATGGTATGGTATGTATGTATATGTTATATGTGTGTGTGCATATACACACACGTGAGATCTGAAAACTAAGCTCACAAGCTTGTCACTGTGGGCTTAGGTTGGTAGCACTGTACAAACAACATGGTAGGGTTTCATAACCTTGGTATATCAGCATCTCACAATTGTGTTCATCTCAAAGTGTGGCAGTATCTTGCTGAGTGGTGTTCATTATTGGTGTTCATTTTAGTGTGCCATCACAACAATTTTGGAGCTCGACGTGAAATTTCTTGTTAAACTTGAAAGGAGTGGAAGTGAAATCAGGGACATATCCAGATTTATGGGGATAATACCATGAAGAAAATGGCAGTGTACAAATGGATTAAACATTTTTTTGAGGAGGCAAAAAGTACTTCAGATGAAGAGTGGTCAGGGCAGCCAATAACAAGCAGAACTAACAAAAACACTGCAAACGTGCATAGAATTGTGAGTCAAAATCATCACCTGACTGTGAGAAGCATAGTAGATGAAGTAAACATTGACAGAGGAACAGGAAAATTTTAACTGTATGTTGGCCATGAAATCACGGCTCTTGCATTGTGACAATGCACCATAATTTGAATCCAAGTAGCGTGAGCTGGATCATATATGTACATGGACTAAGAACTCAGGTGCAGTAGTATATTTCAGGACCTATGTCTGGCTCTAGTCACTCAGTAGCAGTGGGTCCCAGGATCTCCCTTGTGCCCCATCACAAAGGCAAGGTGAGCGAGGGATTGAGCCTGAGTGGTGTTGGGTCAGGTGAGTTTGAATTCCAACTCCACAAAGGCGGGTATAAGAGCTGTCTCAGAAGGGTCAAATGTCCACTCCCAGGCCACTGTGGAATGTGGAAAGCAGGGCTGTAACTGAAGCATCCCCACCAAGCCAAATGACTGCTCTCAGGAGAGGGGCAGTTGGCAATTGACAGTCGGGAAGGTGAGAGTGGGCTTTACTCTTGTCCCTCTTCCCCTTTCCTTCTGATCTTCATTTGGAGTGTTGGAGTGTAGCTCCATGCACCTGCTCAAACTCTCTGAACTCACCAGCAATGGCACCAGAGACTGGGCTCTCCTGCCCAGTATCCTGCCCTGGAGGGAATATGTGATTTTCTTGTGGAGAGGTGTGCTCTGTGAGTGTGCTGTGGCTTGGATGTGTTCCACATTCCAGTTCTAATTCAGCACACTTGGCCTTGCTTTGCTCCCAAGATTACACCGCTAATATCTCCTTTCTGCCTTTGACAACCAGATTGAGTTTTTGAGTATGGAATTCAGCCTTTAGGCCTGTCCTCTAATCTCCCAAGCTTAACACCTGCCTGTGTCAGGGAGATGCACTGGTTTTGTGTAGCCTGTGGAATGCTCAATTAGGCTTAGTTCCCTCTGCTTTGAGGTCTTCCCTGCTCTGCTGGAGCAGCCAACTTGGTGACAGTGTGAGACAAGTTCCTGATGGTCCCTGTCAGCCTCAGCATGAAAAGCCTGATCCCCACTGTCTGTGGAAGAATGGGTGGGGAGCGCATGCTGACAGAAGGGAGCAGCCTCTCCTGAGAGCCCCAGCTCAACTGTCCCTGGAGGCTCCTGTGCCAAGCCATGTGGAGACTGCCATAGCCACCTTGGGAGTAGTACAGGAGAATAGCATGACTGAAGAGAACTGGCACTCTGGTCCCTTTGTCCCAAGGGTCCCTGTAGTTCCTTACATTCTCTTCTCCCCTGAACATAGCCAACCCACACTGAATGTCCCACTTCCTCTGGGACTTACTGATGTCCTATGACCACCACACTCTGGGTAGGTATTAGAAAATATTTGTGGGGGGAGCAGTGAGAAGGAAACTGAAGGGCTGAAGCTACCCAGACAGGACAAAGCACACAAGTGGTGGAAAAGCAACATGGCGCCCACTGCCTCAGCTGGTCTGTGGTGAGGGGAAGCGACCTCATGGTGGGTGGAGGCTCAGGGCTCTGTTCTTGAGCAGCTCCTTGTTCATGAGTGGCAGCAACTTTTGAGATCATGATAGTAGACATCTGTCCAACAAATTGGGAGCCTGCAGTCAGCTAGAGGCATAAGAGAGGAACACAAAAACAAGCAAATAAAAGAAAAACAGCCACACTTACCATTTCTATAAGTTCTCAAATCTCTTAGAGATTGATACCTACCCAAATGCAGCTCCTTGTTATTTTACTTTTCAGTTTCTTTCCATGGACTCTCTGGTAAGTCCTGGCACTTTTCACTCAGAATTACACCTGGACTATGATTTTGTTGTGTAATTTTTTTTTTTCCTGAGATGATCTGGTGAACAACGACTCCAGTCAGCCCCCTCATCAAACCTTATTTTTATCTTCACAGAAACTTTTATTTGAGAAAAAGCCAGGATAGTATAGGAAAACCACCTTCCAACCTGAGGAAGTGTTGAAAGACCAAGAAATTACTCAGGAAAATTCACCTTTGAGATCTGAATGAGTTTATTAGTAGTTACTTACACAGAATGTTTGCTACTGGACAGCACACAGCTTCTCTACAGAGTAAAACCAGAACTGTCTACATGCTGCACCACCTTATTATTTTCTTTTTTAAAAAGAGTATGATGTGGAGTCTTTCTTTACATCATTGTATATGCACAGGCTAAATAGATTAAACCTAAGCAATATATCCACCATTTTTTTTGTAATGTGATTCGAGTTATTTTAATTTTTCTCTAGGTGGGCATTCTAGTAGTAAAATGAGCTAAAGTGTACCGCAGGGCAGAAAAGCAACTTCAAACAGACTCAACCAGTGCAGGACATGCTTACAGGCATCTTGGGGACTCGTGGGTTGTTGTTGTTGTTATTTTCTGTGTTTATCTTAATTCATTGATTTTCTATTAACCCCTGGATGTCTACTTCTTCCAGTGGAGATCCTCTCATTTTCCTTTCACTGTTGAGCAGCACTGATTTACAGAATTTGTAAAGCAGGAGTGCTTTTGACACTTGATTATCAGTAGGACACAGACCACTCATTAATCAGAAAAAGGAAAAAAATTTTTTATAGCTTATTTAAATTTTTTTTTGGTTCATTCTTCTTTGTATAACAAGTCATCACAAAATGACTTCATATTTAAAATAATTATTATTTTTTCTATCTTTTCTTTGGATTGGCTGTGTTCACTGGGTTGATGCTTCTGTTCAACATGGTGTAGCTAAACTCACTCATTTGGCTACAGTCAGCTGGGAGCTCAGTCAGTTCTTTAAATCTCCAGTATGTCACCCATCATTCAGGATCTGTGCTCATGTAGCCTCTTGTCATGCATAAATTTACTCTGATATTACCCCATTGCAATGACTCATTAAGCCATGGAATATTAAAAATAATGGAACATTTTTGGTTGCCCTAATTTGCCATTTATTTAACTCAGTCTATTATTTTCTATTTAAGTGTTTTGAATATCGTAAATAAATAAAAGAATTAACAGTGTGATTTCAAAGCAGAAATATTAACAAGAGTGAATTTAATGGTGGTTAGTCTCTGTCATAAAGTGTTTTAAATTTTACGACTTTAATTGTTAAAGAGAAAATCAGAAACAAGTGCACTACACATTTGGTTTGAATGAGAATGGGAAGATTTGATGAAATACAACATGAAACTGTCTAGTTTTCAAGAAATTTTGTCATGGAAGCAAAAAATCTGTAAAGTGGCATATTTTTTTACAATGAAACTCTGTAGTTTAGGGATAACTCTTAATTGTCACTGTGTTATATACCATAATCAACTCCTGCATTTATAAATCCTGGTTCCATCAATCTCTTCCTTATCTGCTTAAGTATCTATTGGTCTTCAGCCACTCTTAAATATTTATAAATCTAATTTGCCAACGTAGAAACAAAAATAATGGGAAGAAAATATCTAAGAATACATACACAAAATTATTCACTTAGAGTATTATCTTAAATCAAATATATTACTGTATAAATCCTTTTATTTAAAATTTGCAAAGAAGTTATGTTTGTACTTGCTTTGTTTATAAAGCATATATAATATTGCAATAGACATGATTATATTAAAACCTAGTTATGTTCTTTAAAACACATTAATGTTATACTAAATGCTATGGGCATTACAGTATTATTTCAAATTTAGTTTGATAATATGTGTCACATAAGACCAAAAAATTTCTAATGTGAAATGTAAACTAAAGTGAAATGTTTTATACAGTGAGTATACCATTCCATTGACAATAAAGGGATCACAATTTTATTTTTAGAAAACACGATGACTATGACTTTAATGAAAAGATGATGAGCTGGTTATTACTGCTGCCTAGGAAGTCTGCAAATATGCAGGGGTTATCCCTATAATGACCTTAATTATAATCTTTGGAATGTGTACAAATTATCTGTGCTTTAGCTCAGCTGATGACCAAAGGCAAGCATTCTCATAATGCCAAGTTGCAAATTAAGTGCCAAAAAAAAAAACAAAACTGCAAGTAATACATTTTGTAGCAATTGAATAGAATTCTTACAGAAATTTTGAGACTGCTGATCATTATCCATGTAATCTTTTTACATTTGGAATTTTAAAGTTTTATTACAGATCTAATATTACAGATCTACAGACAAAGTCTCTGGCCCACAGAAGCTAACAACTGCTATGATGTAGCATGCAACTTAGAGAGGAGGAGAAATCCATATATAAATGTGGTTCTTTGGGGGACAAACTGGAAAATCAGCTCTAAACTGAGTTTACACGTAATAGCCATTGATTTAAAATAAATAAAATCATTTTGGAAAGGAGAGTTTTAATTGTTTTTTTAAAGCAAACTTTAAACAAAGTGTAATAAGAAAACTTGAAAATCAAATTGCTATTTCACTTTTGTTAGACACTCCCTAGAATTTGTCAAGTCTTTCTATGTTTATTTTATAACTGATCATCATTTTCAAATTATGAGGTTTTTCGATTTTAAACTTATCAATACTTTTAATATAACTTTATCTTTAATGAAATACATACAAGAATAATAACAAACAACTCCTAATGACTTGTATTAATATAATTTCAAACTCGCTATAAGCAGGTGATTCAAACTCGCTATAAGCAGGTGATAAATGTCTTTATAAAACATCTTCTAAATTATACATCTATGTGATCTTAAAGGTCATAAGACATAGATTTTATACTGGCAATTTTACTACTTAGTAATATATTTTGTTGCTTTCCCCTAGAAAACAAGCATTATAGATGGTCTGCAACTTTGTGTCTTATATTGAATATTAAATCAGAGATATCTGTTTCAGACTAAAAATATATTTATAGGTAGGCACAAGTGAATTCAAGTGTCCATTCCTAAACTTGAACTATTGCCCAATAAATTCTGTAACAAAGGTGTGATCTCTGTAAGAGCTACTGTAAGAAGAAGAAAGAAGCTACACAGAAGTAAGATGGGGCAATTATTTTCCCTGTGTGTCTACCTTATGCCCTCCAGACCCATTTATACATTTCACAAGAGCTTGTTACACTGGATGGGACACAGTTATAAGAAGGACTTCACCCAACAAGAAAAACAAAAATAATAGAGCTTGTTACACTGTATTTCACGTAACTTATCATTGAATTAAACACCATCATTTTAAGGAGCTACAGTTATTTGGGTTAGTAGGTTTTGGGGGACAGAGGTAAACTTAGACACAGAAACAAATGCCAATTTTAGAAGATCCAGGTTCCCTAAGCTTAGAGTTTATCTTCTGTGCTAAAACCCACCCTCTGTACAGAGATCACCTCTAACCCCTGTGTATAATCCTGTGTGGATTGGGATTCTGTAAACCAATGCAGATATGGACCTCCTACCTACTAATATCCTTTTGCTGTGAGTAATAAATAATTCCTTTGTCTCTGACACACAGGTCTTGTGTCTACTGAGAGCACCTGTGAAGCAGTGGCAGGTTAATGTGTAAAATCTTAAGTGTAAAATCTTTAAGCTTTAAAGATTGTAGTGTAAAATCTTAAGTAGTGTAAAATCTTAGATCCTTCACAGTTCTTTACAGTGATCATAATCCCAGAACCTACAATCAGTAAGGAAGAGTGGAGGTGAGCAAAGGGATATAGGAAAACTCTTAGAAGTGATAAATACATTTATTAATGGTGTTGATAGTATGTGCCAAATTCATCAGGTTGTATACATTGAGCATTTACTATTTTGTATAGTAATTGTATGTCTAAAAACCTATAAAAAATAGGAATGGTGTCAGAGAAAGAGTATTTATGTGTTTCCTTTGCATGTTTAGTAAAAATGAACTTTTTTTCAAATAGGTAAAATTATTATTAATACCGCCAATTTTGTCTTACTTATTATACTTGGAAAGGGTCTCATGGTACAGAAAATATTTTAACTAAACTGCATGTTGAACAGTAGCAGACAATATGGAATTTGAGTATGGCTACAAATGAAGTAGAATAAAAACCAAAAACTTTGGATGTAAAATTGGCTTTTGGCTGAGAGATTTATAGCATCAGAATATTAACTATGAAAGCATCTCCTAGACACATTGTGGTCAACTTTGCCAAATATAGGCAAATATAGATATAGGAATCTCACCTTATGTTAAAGGATAAAAATAGACTCAAGGTGAAGGGATGGACTTCTGTATTACTGGCAAATGGAAACCAGAAAAAAGCAGGGGTTGCAATTTTAGTAGCAGATACAATTGGCTTTAACCAACAAAGATAAAGAAAGATAAGGAAGGTCAGTACATATTTGTCAGGGGAAACACCCAACTTAAAGACAGTTTAATAATTAACATTTATGCACCCTACCAGGTTAGTGATCAAAACAGCATGGTACTGGCAGAGAAACAGAGCAGTAGATTTATGGAACAAAATAGAGAACCAAGAGATGAAGCCAGCTCCTTATCGTCATTTAATCTTTGACAAGCCTATCAAAAATATTCAATTTAATATTCAATTTCAAATAGGGAAAAGACTCCCTATTTGACAAATAGTGCTGGGTGAACTGGCTGGCAATCTGTAGAAGACTGAAACTGGACCCCCACCTTTCACCATTAACAAAAATGGATTCTCACTGGATAAAAGATTTAAACTTAGGACATGAAACTACAAAAATACTAGAAAAGAGTGCAGGGAAAACACTTGAAGAAATTGGCCTGGGAGAACATTTTATGAGGAGGACCCCCTTAGGCAATTGAAGCAACACCAAAAACTGATCAAACTAAAAAGCTTTTGCACAGCCAAGGGCACAGTAAGTAAAGCAAACAGACAACCTTCAGAATGGGAGAAGATTTTTGTAAGTTATGCTTCTTACAATGGTCTGATAACTGGAATCTACAGAGATCTCAAACTCAAGAAGAGAGTATTCACTCTCAAAAAGAATAAATAACCTCATTTCTATGTGGGCAAGAAACTTGAACAGAAACTTCTTTGATGAAGACAGGCACATTGCCTACAAACACATTATTTTACAACAAAGACACTTGCACCAGAATGTTTATTGCAGCCCAATTCATAATAACCAAGACATGGAAACAGCCCAAGTGCCCATCAGCCCATGAGTGGATTAACAAAGTGTGGTATATGTATACCATGGAATACTATGCAGCCATAAAAAAAGATGGAGACTTCACATCTTTCATGTTTACCTGGATGGAACTGGAACATATTCTTCTTAGTAAAGTATCTCAAAAATGGAAAAAAGAGTATCCACTGTACTCAATTCTACTATGAAATCAATATATAACCACTTACACACTCATACGAATAGCAACACATAACTATAGTCCAGAAATTAGAAGGGAAGAGGATAGAGGATGAAGGGAGGGGGGATATAGGAGGAGGGATGGTATTTGGGGGGGACCTCATCTAATGTGCATGATGCGATGGTACATTTCAAAACTATTAAGAAATGAGTATAATGGTGATGGATGTGTTACTTAGTTCAATGTAAGCATTTCACATTGTATATCGAAGCAATACCCTGAAACCCATTAATTCATCAAATTATAGTGTTATGATTTAATAAAAAATAATGATAAACTAAAAATAAATAAATAAATATTTTTAACTAAAAAAAGTCAATGAATGGGAAAAAATTAAAGCAAAAGTTAAACTGTAGGACTTCCACAATATTTGCTGGAGCTGCCTGCTAATCGCAGAACTGTGGAGTCTGTGCTATGAGATAGCAATGTGATATCTCTTGAGCTAGACGAGGATCGGAACAGACAGCATAGAATCCTGACAAATGCTTTATTTCAGCCTCAGAAGAATCAGAAAATAGATAACAATTTGACAGATAGTCTTTTGACAAATGAAATAGTATTCAATGTTGACATTTGCCAAGAACTGGCCTCAACGTTGATGACATAAAACAAGGAGTGAATAGACAACTTTTGTGATTTTATCCACCCTCCATCCTAGTGAGTAGGTCATATGAAAAAGAAGAAGCAAACAAATCCACATTTGAAGGTAACAAAATGCCAAATAGAAGAACACTGCTGTGAAAATCCTTCAGTGGGAATAAGAAGACAAAGCACAATTGGGACAGGAAAGGCCTCTCTGCAAAAGCAATTTCTGAACAGCAATCCCGAGGACAAAAATGAAGAGAACTGTTCCAGATAATAAGAATGCGAGACGCTAAGGCAGGAATGAATATTGTAGAAAGATCAGGATGGGTGAGGCCAGGCACCTAGGCTTCCGTGACCATAGGGAATGCGTTAGAAGACCAAGTGGAAGAGAAAGCTTTATCTTTCAGATAATGCAAGACCTTATCTTCTACAGTAAGCACCGGGAAAGTCATTCTAAATGGTTAGGAAACCATTATCACATTGTGCCTGTGTGTGAGGGGGAAGACATAAATGAATTCATGTTTTAAAATTATTTCTACTTGTAATTTAACAATGGGCATGAAGAGACCCACTGGGAGGCTGTGGTATTACTTCAAATGGGATATGATGGTACATTGGTCTAAAATGCAGATAGTAAAGAGTGGTCTATTTCAGAACTAATTTGGAATAGATATGACAGGATATGAGGATATTTCATATGTGAAATATGAAAGAAAGAAAATAATCCAGAATGGCTCTAAGTTTTTAACCTGAGGTAATCAGTCATAGAAAGGACTAATTTTCTAAACAATGGAAGAAGCGAATTAGGAAGAGACAATAAGTTTGGTCCGCATTCAAGGGGAAATAGAAAGTAATGAGATTGAAATGTGAGTCTGGATATAAGAAAAATGTCATGGAGGAAGATGTAAATTTGAGGATAGAATAAAAATGGTATTAAGACCATGGCATTAGATAAAGGCAGCCTGCAGAGAGAGTTAAAATAAGGCAGAGATGAGGTCAGAAAGTGGTGATGCACAGAGCATTCAATGTTTGAACGATTAGGAAAATAGCATTCTACAAAAGTGACTTGGAAGAAATATCCAGTAAAATAGGAAGAAAAACAAGAGGGAAGGGTTTTCCTAGACGGAGAAATGGAGACATTCTTACTAAAGGGAAAAGTAATTGATAGCGTTGAGTGATTATACGAAGTTATAAAATGAGGAAAAGAATTTAATCTGATGACAAAGAGGTTATACTTGACATTTGTAAATGATAGGATAGAAGCCTCAAGGGAGAAAAAAAATGAATGGGAAGGGGCCCAACTATCCCTAAGAAAGCCTATGTTCATATCAACTCATAAAGTGCATCAAATTATGGAAGTGTCTCCACTACTGTTCAAATCATGATCATCACCATTGTGAACTCTAACCTGACCTGAATTTTCTGGTATAACCAGATTTATAAATTCATCCACCAGATATTCAGACTGAAAAGTTCTATCGAATTTTAATCATTTTGTCAAATGATTGGTAGGGCCATAAGCAGAAATCATGACTGGATAAAAAAATAAAACCACCTAGAAAACTTTAAGATGCAGATTCTTAAACTCCACCAAGTGGATTTAACTTCAGTTTGCTTGGAAATGGGGCAAATGGTAAATTTAAAAGATCTCCAGAGGATACATTAAGAATCCATGTTTTTGGAGGAGGAGCCAAGATGGTGGCCGAGTAACAGCTTCCTTGCAACTGGGCTCAGTAAGACTGGGGAGAGAAGACTTCAGGCATCTCTGGCTGACGAGATCTGCCCAGAAACATCCCTTTGGGGACACAGGGAGACAGCGTGAGACTTCTGGACCCCCTGAGGAAGGCAAAAGCAGTGGAGATCTGGCAAGTGGTTGC
>CAUYON010145289.1:0-16383 GCA_963573935.1 Arctocebus calabarensis
CCTGCCAAACAATGGTGGCTGCAACCAAAAAATGGCCAGGCGTTGTGGCGGGCGCCTGTAGTCCCAGCTACTTGGGAGGCAGAGGCAGGAGACTCGCTTGAGCCCAGGAATTGGAGGTTGCTATGAGCTGTGATGCCACAGAACTCTATCCAAGGTGACAGCTTGAGGCTCTGTCTCAAAAAAAAAAAAATTGGGAGTAATTTTTAATTCTACACTGGACATGAGAACTGAGTCAGGTGTCTGACATTAACTCAGTCATTATGTATTTGTTGAGCAACTACTGGGCGCCAAGCACTATTCTAAGTGCTGGGAAAACAGCAGGGAGGTGAACAAGGCAGATATCTCCAGCCTCTAGAATTTATATTCTAGTGGAGGGGAAAGGGGAACTGAGAATAAGCCAAATGAGTAAATAAAAAGTAAAAGATGTAGGGATTATAGAAGAAATAAGGCAAGGAAAGGAGCTAGTGAAGGGGGTGAAGGTAGAAAACTGACTTGTGAACAGGAGGTCAGTGGGGCCTCTCTGAGAGGGTGACATGTAAGCAAAGACTTCAAAGAGCTGAGGAAGCAAAGATGTTGCTATCTCACTCAAATATCAACAGGTGAAAAGCTTTCCAAGCAGAGGAAATAACCAATTCAAAACTCCCTGAAGCAAGAGCACTGCTGGCATGTTCTGTGCTAAGACAGTAGCTATGAACCATATGTGACTATCTGAATCAGAGTGAAAGTAAAAACTCAACTCCTGGGTCCACACTTGCACATTTCAAGTGCCCACGAGCCCCCACGTTGGATGGAGCAGATATAGAATATGCCTCATCGCTGAGCATTCACTGGGCAGTATTGCTCAAGAGCGAGAGCCAGTGTCGCTGGAGGGGACTGAGCAAGGGGACAGTCATAGATGAGGTCAGAGACCTTAGGAGCATAATTGAGTAGGACGTTGAAGGTCATTGTCGGAATTTTGAATTTTTTGGAAGGAAATAGGAAGTTGGGAGGGTCTTGCCAAAGGAGTAATTTGATCTGACTTGCTATTTGAAAGAATCACCTTGGGTTACTATTAAATATTTGTGTAATAATCCAGGTAAAAGAGGATCAAAGGTGGACAAGGGTAACAATGGAGATGGTAAAAGTGTTCAGATGCTGTGTGAATTTTGAGGTTAGAACCTACATGTTATGCTGGTGAAATGACTGTGGAGTATGTCACAATGATGCCAAGTCAGGAAGGGGTCCATGGTTGGGGCATGGCTTTAGACCAATATGACTTTGAAATTGAAAATGTCTAGTGGGCAGCCAGAGAAACCAGAGCTCAGATAAGAGCAGGCCCAGAAGACAGAAATGAGAGTCCTCCACATATGTGGGGAGATGAAGCAAGAGTGGAGAGGGAAGGGTATAGATGTCAACATTCAAATGTCACAGAGTTATCATACAGCCCAAGAAAAATGATAGAGGCTGGGACACAGCCACAAAGTGTGGAAAGAGACTATCGCTGTGAGCACAGTCTCTGCCATAGAGTGTGAAGGGAGAAGCCAGATTGAACGGGGGGTGTTTCCCAGACAGGAAAATGCAATAAACTAAGGCATTTCTCAGCATTTACAGGGAATTTTCCAGCCAAATGCTAGTGTTATTTGTGATAAATATTAAGACAAGCAATTTATTTATTTATTTATTATTTTAAAAGGAGCTGAGGAAGCAAAGATGTTGCTATCTCACTCAAATATCAACAGGGGAAAAGCTTTCCAAGCAGAGGAAACAGCCAGTTCAAACTTCAGAGTTTAGATAGAGCATGGGGCAATAAAAAAGGGTGAGTACTGTTAAGTATTAAGATTTGTTATTCCCCAACTTTCAGACTGGGTTGAGACGAGGTACTTTCAAATTGATGGGGGAACACAGATCTTTTGTGATAAAAAGGGTAATTTTTAATTTTCCTGACTGCTTGATGGAGAAGGAATGGTTCTCTAAAAGGAGCAAAGAGAGTAAACAGGGAACACCGGAAAGGAGATCTAAGGAGAAATTAGTAGCTGTCCTCAGAGTCCCCCTATACTCCCTGAGCCCTGAATGGGGAGGCCCAGGGGTCTTCTAACAAGCAATCTCAGAAACAAGCTGATCAGGACTCAAAACATTGAAATCCAAAAAGGAACTTTACATGTGTCTAGTCTGAGCTCTCTCATTTAACAGGTTAAGTAAATAGCCCCCGTCATTCGGCTAGCTCCAGGCAGAGCCGGACCTGGAGCTTCGGGGGCCCATCCCTGCCCCCCATCCCCAGTTCTTTCTGCCTCACCGCTCTACCTGCTATGAAAGGAGAGACTCCTATTTACGGCGGACGGACTGACTGTGAAGCAAATTCAGAAGGCAGTTTCGCTTCAGTGGGAGGTGGGGTGCAGATTACGGGAAGCTGGGTGGGGGTAGGGATTAATGAGATTTGAAGAACAATTATGGGTCTGATGACAGGATATTGGCTTCTTACAAAGGCCTGGGCAACAACCCTTCTGAAATCTCGCCTTGAAATTGTGCCTTAATCGCCTTGCTGACCAGCACACGGGTGACCCTCGCAATGTGAAAAAGTGTCCATTTCACTGACTTCTAGGTAATGTTTATACTGATTCGTTCTGATAAAATTCCTGGGTATCCTCAGAGTGCGAAGACTTGCAGAAGGGGGGAGGAGCAGTGTCGTAAAACAATCATCCGAGGGCCGCGCCTGTGGCTCAAAGGAGTAGTGCGCCGGCCCCATATGCCAGAGGTAGCGGGTTCAAACCCAACCCCGGCCAAAAAAGAAAAAAAAAAATCATCCGAGGGAGGCTGCGATTGCCTGCTGGGGCGGGAAAGAGAGGCGCAGGCCGGACCAAACCCTCCGTTGCTAGGGCGCCAGCGTCCTTGGTCACCACTCGGCGGAAGGCCCCTCCCCTGGACGCGGGCCTCCTGGACAGAGGCTACGGCACACAAGTGCCTTCCTTCCCAGGCCGAGGGCCCCGTTAGGAACCACAGGCTCGGGCTTTGCAAAGCGGCCACCAGCGGACCCCAGCCCTTAAGCACCGCGGCCCAGGGCCGTGCGGGGGCGGAGCGCGAGCCCCGGGTCCCCCCGCCCAGACTCACGTTGTACTCCCTCAGCCAGGCGTCCAGGTGTCCCTGCAGCGTCCGTAAGGCCTCGTGCGACACCAGCCTCCTCAGGTTTTCTGCCATGGCTGGCTTTTCTGTTCGGCCCCGCGCCGGGAGACGGAGACGCGGAGGGGCTCAGGGGAGGGTGTCCGCAGGACCGCGGGGTGACAGGGGGGGAAGGGTGTCGTCTTCCCGAGCGGCTCAGAGCGCGGCTGCTGTTTCCATCCTCCCCGTCGGGTCTGGCCGGGCAGGGATCGGGAAGCCAGGGGGAGGTGCCCGGGGCCGCCGCCGCGCTCATCCGCTGCCCCGCGCGCTCCTGGCTCCCCCGCCGCCGCCCCCGGCCCGGGCGCTAAGTACCCCGGCGATTATTAAACAAACCTGACGTGGCCGGACGGCTGCTAGGGGTGCGCGGCCGCACCGTGGCAACCGCGCCCCGCCCCGCGCCCCGCCCCGCCCCGCCCCGCGCCCCGCCCCGCCCCGCCCCGCCCTCCGCGCCCCGCCCCGCCCCGCCCCGCCCCGCCCCCCGCGCCCCGCCCGCCGCGCCCGCGGGCAGCGCCATGTGGCCGCCGCTGCTGCTGCTGCTCGTCCTGCTGCTGCTGCTGCTGCTGGCGGAGGGCGAGGGCGCCGAGGCCGCCGAGACCCAGCGCTGCGCCGCGGGCTGCCGAGCGCGCACGCTGCAGAGGACGGCGGCGCGACCCCTGGGGGGGCAGGGGCGAGTCGCCATGCGGGCCGGGGGGCAGCCGCAGGCCTGGAGCGGCCGGCCCTCGGGGCTCTGGGCGACCGCGCGGGTCTAGAAAAGCAAAAGTTGACGCTCCGTTGACAGACGGCGCAGGCTCAAAGGACGTCCTCTTTGGCCCTTTCCTTTATTCCTTCAACCTCTCGCCCCTTTCACTAGCGGGGTTTACCTGTGTGAACCTTGCTGTAACTAAAAGTTCAATTCTTCCTACTCCCATCTTTTGCCTTGTTCCTCCACCCACAGGCTGGGCGCCGACGACAGTAGATGTTAGCACCCGGGTGTTCACAAATAAAGCTTAAATCTCTCAGGTTTGGGTAAGATCTAGCAGAATATATTTCAGTGCATTTTTTAGAGCCATTGAACATTATAAAGCTACATTTAATTTTGAATTCTCTAACTGGGACTTTGTGGAAGTTGAGGCCTGGCTTGGAGCTATTTCCAAAGCAAACATTCTGTCATTCGCGGAGACATGAAATGGTTCGTTTCAGCCATCATTAAGCACTTTAGAAGCAAGTCCTTGTTTTATTCACTATCAAACGTGCTATTGCAAATCCTTCTCATCTATTCACTAAAGTGGAGGTGCATCAGGGCCTCGTAACTGGCTAGTTTAACTCAGTCGCATTTTGTCAGGTACTTGAAAATCTATGAACGTTGCACATTGTCTAAGTATTGTAAAATAAGAATTTTCACTGCCTTTTGTTTGTATTTCTCTTAATTACAGTGGTTTTACTGTCTGCTAATGAAAATGGAAGGCTCATTTCTGGAGCCTGTGTTCCTACCACTTTCTACAGAATGCAAAATAAGGTCTTAAAAGAGTACACATGTACATTATGAGAGTAGAATAATAAATACTAATGTTAAGAGGAAACAGCCCAAAATAGCTAAATGTTCATTAAACATCTTCCTTTGGGAAAAGATATTATGGAAGAAGGAAGGGAATTGAGCAAAACCTCGGTTTTCTTCATTTGGAGCTAATCATTGCATATTTCACTAGACAACTGGAACCTTTGAAGAGTCCCTTTCACATAGTCACATACAGACAAACTTGAGCATTTGCTTATGTCAGACAAATTAGAGGTTAAATTATTTTTCCGTGCAGTGGACACCTAAGGAAACCAAGGGTACTCTAATCCTTGGTTTCATTATCTGTAAAAGAAGTACAATGACTCTTAATTCATAAGATTATTATGAGACTAAATAAGATAATTGACGGATAGAGCCAGGAGTGGTGGCTCAGGCCTGTAATCCTAGCACTCTGAGAGGCCCAGGCAGTGGGATTGCTTGAGTTGAGGAGTTTGAGACCAGCCTCAGCAAGAGGACACCAGTCTCTAAAAACACCCCAACGTAGTGGCAGGCTCCTGTAGTCCCACCTACTCGGGAGGCTGAGACAAGAGGATCACTTGAGCCTAGGAGTTTGAGGTTGCTGTGAGCTATGATGGTATGGCACTCTAGCAAGGGCAACATAGTGAGACGCTGTCTCAAAAAAAAAAAAAAGATAATTGGTGTAAAGTAGCACAATGCTTGGCATATATGTAGTACCGTAGTAAGTCCTCTATAAATGCTATGATCATTATTATTAGGAATGTAGATCACAGTGTTTAAAAAAGCTATGTTGGAAACAATCTAAATTTTCAACAATAAGGTAATGGTTAGGCAAATTATTCAACGAAGTGTTGTTTAATAAAAACCTTGTTGTTGGCTCAGCTCCCGTCACACAGTGATAACGATGCTGGCCACCATGCACTGAGGCTAGCAGGTTTGAACCTGGCTTGGGTCAGTTAAACAACAATGATAACTGCAACCAAAAAATAGCCGGGCATTATGGGGGACGCCAATAGTCCCAGCTGCATGAGAGGTTGAGGCAAGAGAGTTACTTGAGCCCAAGAGTTTGAGGTTGCTGTGAGCTGCGATGCCCAGGCACTCTACAGAGGATGACATAGTAAGACTCTGTCTCAAAAAAAATAAAAATAAATAAAAATAAACCTTGTTCCCCATGATTGCACCAATTTACACAATTATGATTTAATAAAATTATTTTTTAAAGTCTGAAAAAAATAAATAAATAAACCTTATTGAAGAATATCTAGTATCTAGGAAATTTCCTTATATAATGCTAAGAGAGAAAAGCAGAACAATAAATTATACACAGTGTTAAATTATACAATGTGAAGCAAAGGTATGATAATGGGTGATATTAATTGCCCCTTTTTCTGATTTTCTGGATTTCTACCATGAGCATGAATTGTTTCATAAAATGTTGCCCAGGAAAACAGTTACCAAAAACAGTTACCCCCAAACTTTACCACTCTCAGAAAAACATTAAGTAAAATATCAATATTTAAAGCAGCTGACTCAAAATAGAATGTGCTATGGATAAATGTCCAGATTACTAATTAATATTTAGACTTCTAGAGGCCTAAGATAGACTGGTCTTTGAAATCACCTTAGAATATGCTATCTGGTATTATTTAATCTCTGCATACACTCTAGCCCACAACTAGATTCAAGACCCACAGGCCTGCAGTCACTTTAGGTACAGCTTGGTTTCTCTAGATTTCAGGAGGATGTGTTGTGCATAGGAGGAACTTGTGTTTATTGGTAACAAAGAAACAGGTCTTCCACTCAATGACCCCAAAGGAAATGTTTCATGTACTTATTATTTATCCCCCCACTACTTCCATAAAAGTTATCTGTGATGGTTTATAATAGAAGACTTGAAGAAAACAGCATTGTTAGATTAGAAATGCCTGTTAAAGGAAAAAGCAAATATGCTCAAATTTATGCCTCTGATCTAAGGTTGAGCCTCATTTTAAAGTTATTTTGGGCCGAATGGAATCCGGAGAAGAAAGGAAAATGAGTTTTACAATTACACTTATTTGATTTCTGAAGTACACATATCAGCTCTTTGAATGGAAACACATTTTTCTGGTACCAATTCTAAAGTATGTGTATCCTTTTTCAAAAAGTATAGAACAACCTAGATGACAGTTGTCTTTAATAACCATTGTTAACCTTATCAAGATTGTTTCTTTAATAACCCTTTAATAACCCTTATCAAGATTGTTTCTTGAAGCCAACCTTGATCAATGCCATGGGAGGAACACTAGAATATATCATCAAAGAGCAGGCTGGGTAATAGACACCCAATTTTTTTGGCTCTCAGGCAACTGTTAACTTGACACAAGCTTAGAATTTCCATACCTGTAGGAATAAGTGGATGTCGCAACACTGCTTCACGCAACATGGTGGGTGCTAAATAGCAATTTAAGAAACAGCAAGAGCCTGGGGTGCAAATAGTTTATGTTGCAGTTTACGAGTCCACATGCTTTAAATTACAAGCATGCAGTCAACACAGTTGAGAGTCTACTTTAAAAACTGATAAACCTACTTTTTTAACACAAGAAAGAAAATATCAGATAATTATTAAGATTCAATCTGAGGAGGCAAAAGCTATATTAATTAGTTTCATGTAAGCACTCCAATTGCATTAAAAAATCAACACATTGTACCCCGCATATGCATAAATGTATTCCTTATCTATGTGTATGTGACTTAATAAAAGGGGAAAAAAAGGATTCAATCTGAGGAATGCTTTGATGCTCGACTTTTGCCCTACATTATTTTAGAACATTATCATCTGGGCAATTTTTAGAGAAGTCCAAAAAACAATGAACATGGAGCACAGGCATTGTTGCTTTATCTCACGCTCTGCCAATTAGTGTATTCCGACTTCATGTAAGTCTTTAATCACACTGAGCCACACTTTTTTATCTATAAAATGAACAGAATGAACTCAATGAGCCCTGAAGATCTCCTGCAGTTCTGACACTCTTTCATACTGTTTTATTTACCATTCTGGGTAGGTTCTGGATTGAGCAAATCTTGCCCTTTGTTCCAATTTATGGCTCACAGCTCACAGTTCAGTTTGGGTCAAGCTATTTTATTTTATTTCATTTTTATTTATTTATTTTTGGAGACTGAGTCTCTCTCTGTCACCCTGTATAGAAAGTGCCATGACATCATCACAACTCACAGCAACCTCAAACTCTTGGGCTTGAGCGATCCTCTTGCCTTAGCATCCTGAGTAGCAGAGACTGCAAGTAGGCGCCACTATGCCCTGCTAGTTTTTTTATCTATTTCTAGTAGAGGCAGGGTCTCATTCTTGCTCACGCTGGTCTTGAACTCCTGAATTCAAGCAGTCCACCCGCCTCAGCCTCCCAGAGTGCTAGGATTATAGGCCTGAGGCACCGCACCTGGTCTGGGTTTAAGCCGTGAATCTGAGAACTTCATCCAATCCTCAAAATTTGAGCACCTTTTTTGCAACTTAATCTGTAGGACTGCTGGAATAATTACTATTTCTAACCCCCAGTAAATAAACAAGGAATTTCTCTACAGCTATACTTTTAATAAATTTAAACCTAGCCCAAACCAACAAACTTCCTAACTTCCCCGAGCCCTCTAAGTGTGTTGTTACACTCTTCTTTATGCTTTCGGTCTTTAACTTTTGAATGGTCATGTTCTTGCAGTGATCACACTATATTTGTGTGCTCCCTACAAGCCTGTGAGCTTCTTAAGGGAAGGGAGGGGGATTTATTTAGCTTTATAGCTTTAGCGCAGCAATTGGATATGAGAAAGAAGTAAAGGGGTGGGGAGGAAGGGAGGATGGAAAAAAGAAAAGGGGAGGAAAGGACACGATTGGCTGCTTTACATAAGATGTCATAATGGCACTGAGGTAGAAAATGACAAATGGAACAGCCAGTTGGTTGCCCTTATGATGTCATAATTCTACTCCCCAGCCAGGAGCCCTTTGTTCTGAAGAAGCGTGACAGTGCCAGACATCTAGATGGAATAGGTTTCTGAAAGTCCTCAATTTGTCTACTCTGAATTTTACGTAGATCCATCAGCTGAAGAAATTTTTAATTTGAGTTTTTTAAGAAGCCAACAAAAGAGGAACAGAACCCCTCTGTGAAGTGAGAGCTACATATATGCAGTTCATGCTAATCCACACAGAAACTCATGCTAGAAGCTACAAACATGTACAAGAGGATCTGCATCTTAATTTCTAAGGCCAGTCGTGACCCCTCAGCCAGTGTAGCTACAGGAATGACGTGCATTCCAGCTTGAGCACTTTTTCATCCTCTCCTAGGCGTGCTGTGCTGTTCTTGTCTTTTTGCTGTCTATTTTAGGATCTTGTTCTTTGGATCAAGGCCTGCAGGGCTATTTGAAGAAAATCTTTTCACCTTTGCTGTTCCTTGCATAAAGCTGACTTGAAATACAGTGTTTACCAGTGGTGTTGCCAAGGCCTCAGAGTCACTTTGTTTGTGCAGGTCATGAAGCATTTATTTGTACAGTCAGTGTCCTCTGGCCAGAGTGCTCTGGGCTCTCCATTTGGGAGTGTCATTCTGTCCTTTTTGTTCTATGCTCTGTTGAGTGAAAGGAAATGATTCTTTACAAAGACCCATTGGAGAAAGAACAAACCGGTTGAGATCTGAGTTGAAGCAGCTTCCTGCACTGGGCAGAGGCACAGGTGCTCTTTCCTGCATCAGACCAATGAACATTCCCCACTCAGAGCACCGGTTCAGGACTTTTTTGACAATTATTTCATGCCTCCTATTGATTAAAGCACAAAAACAAAAGAAATATATGAAGATATTGCACCTGTATCACCTTAGCACCTATATATAGAACAGAATATGCACAATACATACACATTAAAAGAAAAAAAAGGTAGATATAGGGTGACTTTGGAGGGCCACAGAATATTACTCCTATCCAGTTTGCTCAGAAGTCATCCTTGCCCTCAGTACTTTCAGCTCTGCTACCTAAAAGCAAAGCCAAAATCAGAGTTCTATCAAAATGACCATTGAGGAGAGAGCTGAGGACACATTAAGCTATTGCAGTGGCCCTGTGAGTATAGTCCACTTTGCAGGTGCTCTAAAGCACCTGTCTCAGGAGAGAGACATGGATCAGCATGAGAGCAGTAATCCCTAGGATTGGTAATGCTGAAACAGATGCTTTTCAGCATGTTTAATAAACTTTTACTGGATTTCTAATGTTACACAATCATCTATCTTAAGCATAAGGCAAAATCAAGCTCACTCTCTGCTCCCAACAATCCCACAATCTATTCCAAAAAGAGATACAACAGCCACAGTGCAATGTGACCAGTTAGAATAGATATAAAACCCTATGGAAACAATACCTCTTTCCTTACCTCCTTTCCTATCTTCCTGAAGAAAGGCTCAGAGAAAGTTTAGAATAAGGTGACCTTTAGAACCAGTTCTGGAAGGATAGAGAGTTCCTCAGGAAGAGCACAGCAAAAGGAAACAGGAAGAACAGTAGCAAAGAGGTGTGACATTGAAAAGACAGGCAGGAAATGAAGAATACCTATCCAGGATGACAATGGCATAGTTGTGGGTCAGAGATAAGACTGGAAAAATAGTCTTGGGTTGGACTATGATGAGTCATGCATATCAAGATAAAGAAATTGATCTGTATTTCATAGTCAAGGGAGAGGGAGCAAAAGGCTGTAAACAGGAAAATGGTATGATTGAGTCTCTTATTTGCATCACACTGGAGGTTCTAAAGGTTAAGTTTCAGGAGGTGGGACTGAACCCAGGAAAAGCACTTTAGAGGCACCACTCAGGGGATAGAGGCAAGATGGCCAACTGGAGCCAACTTTCCACAGAGGCTCCTATCCAGAAGGAGAGTTAAAGGACAGAAGTTTAGCAAGTAAGCTAATGGTTTGGAGCTGAGCCAAAATAGAAGTTGAAGAATGCACATCAACCCTGCTGAGGCAAGCTGCAACCCCAAGGATACAACAATAGGTACAAAAGCACCAAGCGGATGGGAGTTCCCTCCCCCATGAGAATGGCTTACAGTATACTTTCTACAAACAAGAAAGCAGAGTTCAAACATCCTCCCATTTTATCCCATGGGAGAGACCCTCTAAAAACCGGACCTCCTCCCCCTACTAGGGTGCAATGGCACTCTCCTGCCAGTCATAAAACTGTATATATTCTCTACCTGAAATTCTGAACTCCCCTCCACTCTCACTGTGAGGTCTGGAAGCCTGCCCCCCATGGAGTCCAGATTCTTGGGCATTTTCTCAAGAGGTGTGGACAGGGCATGGCTGTTGCAGGTCTGTGCTGATTCTGCAGCACAGAGGTAAGGAGAAAATGGGTGAACTGAAGGAACTGTACAGGAGAGGGAGAGCAGCAGCAGCACCAGGAACAAAAGGGCTCACACCTCTGAGGATATTTTGGAGAGACACTCCCTGTCTCTCTGGGCAACCAGAGAAAGCCAAGCATCTTCTCCAGGGGGGCAGACACTGGCAGAACAGATCTGGGATGGTAACACAGGCCCTGTAGGTAACCTGAGATGGTACCTGCCTGGGCTTGGTGCAGTGGAGATGGAGAATAAAAAATGTGTGCACACAGATGGCAAACTCCCAGGGTGGGGCTGAGCCAGGACTGCTTTAGTGAGCCTAAGAAGCACCCAGCCCTCAAGGGATCACAGCTGAGACAAAGGCAGATGGACAGAGGCTGGAACTCAGAGCCAAGTGTGAGCCCTAACTGCATCCTCCCCAGCACAGACTGCAGCAGAGACAGACACACCAGCTCCAGGCAGTGGCACAGACCAGGGCTGAGTCACAATTTCTCTGACCTCAAATAGCACCTGGTCCACAGGGGAATATAGACAGGACAGAATCACAAATTCTGTGAAAATGTAAGTGTCAGCAATAGCAATCAGGGGTGAGGCTGGAACTGAGTGAACCGCTCAGCTTCCATTAACCACCCAAGGTTGTCAGGCCTCACTTCCCCCTGCCAGACGGTGGCAAAGTATGGAGGCCCAGCTGAGGAGACATCGATCTCCCTCTGATTCAGGCAGACACAAACCCCTGGAGGAGCATCTGCCCATTGGAGGGAACTGGGTCACAGCCCTGCAGGGTTACCAGTGACTGGGAGTGACAGAGGTGCAAGATGGGGAAGGAGGCATCAACCTTTGCAGACTAATTCATTTTCTGGATGGGTCCTTCTGACTCCACAGAGCACGAGAATGAGTCATACTCGAGCTGCCAGCAGACACCTGCTATCTAGTTGCCAAAGACCTTTTGAACTCTCCCACTTGAGACTAGTGCCAACTGGGACAATTGATTTGGATCTCTCAGACTGGACCAATCACACAAGGACTATTCAAAGTGGTACCCTGGGTACATGGTTGTGGGGAGGTTTGATTTTCCCTTTCCAGTTGTTGCCTGTGGGGATGGGGTAACTTAATTGCTGGTATTTCATCACACCTGAGACTTCAACCCAGCATAACTGATTCACTAGGGCAGGACACAGACCACCTGAAAACAAGACAGAGTCACTTAGCCCCACCACACCAAGTAAATCACCAGTGTCTCAGGCTGTAGCACTGTATGGGTCCTTTGCAAAGTTCTAGGGGAAAAGGTACAGATAGCAGTCCCAGATCTTGGACAAAGGGCTGGTTAATCACTACTCCAGGAGCACCCCAACCCAACTTCACCTTCACCTTATCTGCTCATCTGGTCAAACAGTGTAGAATAATCATGGGGCAGAATCAGCAGAAAAACTCCAGTAACATGAATAACTAGAGTAGATCAACTCCTCCAAGGAATAATACTGCAGGCACAACTGAAGATCCCATTCATAAACAAATGGCTGAGGTGTCAGAAATCAAATTCAGAATTTGGGTTGCAAATAAGATTAATAGAGTGGAGGTAAAGTTGGAATTAGAAATTCAAGGAGCATTTCAAAAGTTGTCTTAAAAATCCAATGAATTCAAAGACAAAAATCACCAAAGATTTCAACACATTGAGACAAGAAATTTCAGCCCTCAAAGATCTGAGAAATATAGTAGAATCCCTCAGTAACAGAATAGAGCAAGCAGAAGAAAGGTTTTCTGACATTGAAGACAAAGCTTTTGAACACTTCCAAACTCTCAAAGAGGAAGAGAAATGGAGAGAGAAAATGGATCACTGTCTCAGATAGACCTGGGATAATTCAAAGACACTAATATTTGCCTTATAGGAATCCCTGAAGGCGATGAAGTTGCTTTGCAAGGCACAGAGTCTGTTCTTCATGAGATTGTTAAGGAGAACTTTCCAGACATGCCAAGAGATTCTGAAATTTAGACAGCAGACAGTTTCAGAACCCCAGCATGACTCAACTCGAATAAGACATCCCCCAGGCACATCATAATTAACTTCACTAAAGTTAATATGAAGGAGAAAATTCTGAAAGCAGCCAGATGTAAGAAAACCATAACCTACAAGGGGAAGAGTATTAGAATGACTGCAAATCTCTCGGCTGAAACCTGTCAAACTAAAAGAGGGTGGTCGTTGACTTTTAATCTCCTAAAACAAAATAACTTTCAACCCAGGATTCTGTATCCAGCGACATTGAGTTTCATTTATGATGGAGAAATTAAATACTTTAATGACATTCACATGTTGACGAAATTTGCCATAACTAAACCAGCTCTGTAGGATATTCTCAGACCTTTCCTCCATAATGACCAGTGCAATCCTCCACCACAAAAGTAAACTCACTCAGAAACTTTAGATCAAATTTCAACTTCCACAGAGGCAAAAGGATTAAAAATGCCCACTGGACTTTCAAAAAACTTGATACCCAAAATTCTACCAGGCTTATCAATATTCTCAATTAGTGTGAATGGCTTAAATTGTCCTCTAAAGAGGTGCAGGTTGGTTGACTGGATACAAAAACTCAGACCAGACAGCTGCTGCATACAAGAATCTCATCTTCCCTTAAAAGATAAATATAGACTCAGGGTGAAGGGATGGTCATCTATATTCCAGGCAAATGGAAAGCAGAAAAAAAGCAGGTGTTGCAATTTTATTCACAGATACAATAGGCTTTAAACCAACAAAAGTAAGGAAGGATAAGGATAGTCACTTCATATTTGTTAAGGATAACACTCAACATGATGAGATTTCAATTATTAACATTTATGCACCCAAGCAGAATGTGCCTCATTTTATAAGACAGACTCTAACAGACATGAGCAACTTGATTTCCTACAGCTCCATAATAGTCAGAGATTTTAACACTCCTTTGGCAGTGTTGGATAGATCCCCCAATGAGAAGCTAAGCAAAGAAATTTTAGACTTAAACTTAACCATTCAACACTTGCATTTAACAGACATCTACAGAACATTTCATCCTAACAAAACTGAATACACATTCTTCTCATTAGCCCATGGATCAGCCTCCAAAATGGATCATATCTTAGGTCATAAGTCTAACCTCAGCAAATTTAAAAGAATAGAAATTATTCCTTACATCTTCTCGGACCATCATAGAATAAAAGTTGACCTCAGTAACAACAGGAATCTGCATACTCACACAAAAACATGGAAGCTAAATAACCTTATGCTGAAGGATAGCTGGGTCATAGACAGGACTAAGAAGGAAATTAGCAAATTTTGGGGACAAAGTGATAATGAAGACATGAATTATCAGAACTTCTGGGATACCACAAAGGCAGTCCTAACAGGTAAATTTATAGCACTGCAAGCCTTCCTCAAGAGAACATAAAGGAAGTTAACAACTTAATGGGACATCTCAAGCAACTGAAAAAGGAAGAACATACCAATCCAAAACCCAGCAGAAGAAATAATCAAAATTAGAGCAGAATTAAATGAAATTGAAAACAAAAGGATTATATAACAGATGAATAAATCTAAAAGTTGGTTTTTGAAAAGGTCAATAAAATAGCTAAACTTTTGGCTAACCTAACAAGGAAAAAAAGAGTAAAATCTCTAATTTCATCAATCAGAAATGGTAAGGACGAAATAACAACAGACTCTTCAGAAATTCAAAAAATCTTTAATGAATATTGTAAGAAACTTTATTCTCAGAAATATGAAAATCTGAAGGAAATTGACCAATACTTGGAAGCATGCCACCTTTCAAGACTTAGCCAGAATGAAGTGGAAATGTTCAACAGGCCTATATCAAGTTTCTGAAATAGCATCAACTACACAAAATCTTACTAAAAAGAAAAGCCCGGGACCAGATGATTTCACGTTAGAATTTTACGAAACCTTTAAAGAGGAACTAGTACCTATATTACCCAACCTTTTCCAAAGTATAGAAAAAGAAGAAATACTACCCAACACATTCTCTGAAGCAAACATCACCTTGATCCCCAAACCAGGAAAAGACCCAACATGAAAGGAAAATTATAGACCAATATCACTAATGACTAATGATGCAAAAATATTCAACAATATCCTAACAAACAGAATCCAGTAACACATCAAACAAATTATACACCATTACCACATGGGTTTTATCCCAGGGTCTCAAGGCTGGTTCAATATATGTAAATCTATAAATATAATTGAGCCCAGAAACAAATTAAAAAACAAAGACCATATGATTCTCTCAATTGATGCAGAAAAAGCTTTTGATAATATCAGCATCCTTTCATGATCAGAACACTTAAGAAAATTGGTATAGAAAGGACATTTCTTAAACTGATAGAGGCCATCTACAGCAAACCCACAACCAATATCATATTAAATGGAGTTAAATTGGAATCATTTCCATTCAGATCAGGAACCAAGCAAGGTTGCCCATTTAACATTGCTTCCACTGCTTGTTAACATTGTAATGGAAGTCTTAGCCATCACAATTAGGGAAGAAAAGGTGATCAAGGGTATCCATATAGGATCAGAAGAGATCAAATTTTCACTCTTTGCAGATGATATGATTGTATATCTGGAAAACACCAGGGATTCTACTACAAAACTCTTAGAGTGATCAAGGACTACAGCAGCATCTCAGGTTACAAAATCAACACTCATAAATCTGTAGCCTTTATATATAACAACAATAGTCAAGCTGAAAAACAGTCAAGGACTCTATTCCATACACAGTAGTGCCAAAGAAGACGAAATATTTGGCAGTTTACCTAACAAAGGATGTGAAAGATGTCTATAAAGAGAACTATGAAACTCTGAGAAAAGAAATAGCTGAAGATGTTAACAAATGGAAAAATATACCATGCTCATGGCTGGGAAAAATCAACATTGTTAAAATGTCCATACTATCCAAAGTAAGCAATCTCTATTAAAGCTCCAGTGCCATACTTTAAAGATCTTGAAAAAATAATATTTTGTTTTATATGGAATAGGAAAAAACCTCAAATAGCCAAGACATTACTCAGAAATTAAAACAAAGCTTGAGGAATTATGCTACCAGACCTCAGACTATATTATAAATCAATAGTGATCAAAACAGCATGGTAATGGCACAAAAACAGAGAGGTAGATGTATGGAACAGAATAGAGAACCAAGAGATGAACCCAGCTACTTACCATTATTTGATCTTTAACAAGCCAATTAAAAACATTCTGTGGGGAAAAGATTCCCTATTTCACAAATGGTGCTGGGTGAACTGGCTGGCGACCTGTAGAAGACAGAAACTGGACCCACACCTTTCACCATTAACTAAGTAGACTCTCACTGGGATGGATGGATGGATAGATAGATAGATAGTCAGACAGA
>CAUYON010145294.1:0-33727 GCA_963573935.1 Arctocebus calabarensis
AAGAAAGAAAGAGAGAGAGAGAGAGAGAGAGAGAGAGAGAGAGAGAGAGAGAGAGAAAGAAAGAAAGAAAGAAAGAAAGAAAGAAAGAAAGAAAGAAAGAAAGAAAGAAAGAAAGAAAGAAAGAAAGAAAGAAAGAAAGAAAAGAAAAGAAATATGACTCCTGGAATGAAGTCAAGGACTTTTTTTTTCCTTTTTTGAGACAGAGTCTCACTCTGTTGTCCTGTGTAGAGTGCTGTGGTATCAGAGCTCACAGCACCCTCAAACTCCTCGGCTCAAGTGATCCTCTTGCTTTGAACCTCCCAAGTAGCTCAAACCACAACACCCAGATAGTTTTTCTATTTTTAGTAAAAACGGGGTCCTGCTCTTGTTCAGTCTGGTCTCAAGCTCCTAAACTCAAGCAATCTGCCCGTCTCTGCCTAATCTTTCACAGTGCTAGGATTACAAGTGCGAGCCACCACACCCAGCCTCAACAATCTATTTTGTAAAAACTGACATATATTGCCTAACTGCTTTCCAAAACATTTATTCTAATATTGCCACCAGAAACAAAAATGGTTCAATTCTCCACACTATGCCAGCACTGGATAACCTCATTAATTTTGAAATTTCTTAGTTAATAGATAAAAAATATTACCTCAGTTTAACTCACATTTCTGTCTTTACCAATTAGGCTAAATTTACTTTTATTTAATAGTTATATTTCCTCTTTATAAACTCAGTTTATGTCTTTTGTATGGATGAGTTTTGAGAGTGTGAAACAATGAAAGTCTGTATTATTTTGAAAATTAGTGTTTGAGGCTGTTAATATCACGAAAGTTTTCTTTCCTGTGTAAAATGTAACCTGGCAGGTTTTAGAACTCTGCTCTCTCTGTAATTATTGGACCAATGTGGGTCTCTCAAATGTGGTGGCTGTTAGTGATTTCACCATTGCTATCCTTTTTGAGGTCTGTATCACAGACTCCCCTCATGTTCTGTCTTCTTTCTGAAACCTTTTGAAGATGCTGAGATGACAAGTACCATGACCACCACACATATCCAACCTCACCAAGACGTCTTGTTTCTCAGTAGTAAATGTTGCGATCAGCACTACAGCCGCCAAGCTATTCCTCGCCCAGACGCATTAAATCAGCTGCATAACTCTAGAGGGGGCCCACATAAAATTTTATACTCCTTAGCACCACCCCATTCCAACTCCCAACATGAGCTGCCCTGACTCTACAACACAGTATAGGATTTAATGGCTTATTCCACTCCTGCACTGTGCTCTGGGCTGGTACCTGCAATTGAGTTTTATCAGGTTGAAACTTTTCTCTGAGGACAGATTTACCATTATTCACTAAGTTTCCAGATGGGATCACTATAGCATTATACCCGCAATCTGGCCTATTCCAGAGAACCTTTGATAAAGTGTGAGAGTGTGTATGTGTGTGTGTGTGTGTGTGTGTGTGTTGGGTGGCTGGCAGGAAAGGAGGACTCATGTGAAGAGAAACCAAGACCTGGGCTTCTTCCCACACAATAAGAAAGGTCCTTAAACACTTTTTGACTCCTAAATATAACTTCTGTTGCTAATCTTCCTGGAAAAGTCTTAAAGGGTTTTGAAGTAGCTCTAGAGATAACCTCCCATTAAGAGGACATGGAGATTCATTTGACCACAGATTCCATAAGGACAAAACCTACTTCCATCCTTTGGGCTGACTCTTCTACCTGGTGTGTATTTGCTCAAAAAGAATAACACAATTGCAGATCTTTAATTATTCTCCCAGGGACTCTGGCTTCATATATAGTATTTCGTGTTGACTGCTAGATATTTAAGATGTAGTTCTGAGTCACAACAAATATATCCTCTGGGATATTGCAGCTTTATCATTTTGTGTGGTCTACTGATAATCAATGTGCCATTACTCATTCTAGCAACAGATTAAATGATTTAGCTATCATATCTTTCCTGGTTGCTTTCCTGTGGGCTGAAAACACTCAATTCAATCATATGTTTTCATGGATGTCTTCAAGCCTCTATTACCATTCACCCTTAAATTCTACTAATTTTTCAGGGTCATTTCCAAGACACAATAGCTATAGGAATTTAGTAAACAGAAAGAAAAACAAAAACACTGTCTTTTTGCCCAAAAAGAGTTTGTCTTTTTTCAACCCACAAAAAAGATGCAGATTATTGAGGCAGAGTCAACATTCAATATTTGTGTTGCTATTTGGGCTAGTTGAAAAGTGAATCTAAGTGTCTCCAGAAAATGTGACAAGTTCTAATCCCCTATCCCACAGTAATACTGGCTTTCTTTGCTTTGAAGAAGGAATAAGCAACTGCTTTTAAAAATTCCCATTGCCATAGAAAATGGCAACATAGTCATGCCAAATGATACAGAACACTAAACAGGATTAGCTGATGTGTAAAATCCAAGGTGTTCTCCCAAGCTCCTTAAACTATATCCAAATCCAATATTCAGGAAGTTGGACTTCTGAAGATGCGACTTAGTTTGAGTAATAAAATTAACATAATATCCAAAGGGAGTTCTACCTATTCATCTACTTAACAATGAGAAAATGACTGAATAATTCACTTTACAATACCACTGTCATGTAGTCATTCCATGGAACTGTTTGGCTAAGAGAATCATAGCTCTTTCATTTAAGAAAACAGCTTGTTTTAGCAAACTTTTACAAAATTGCTAGAGTGAGTGCCATGATACTATTCGGGCTCTAATAAACTACAAAGTCCCTAAGAAATAGCCACATGACTTAAAAGGAATTGGTGACATGTACTCACATATTTCTACAAAAAATAGTTCCCCTGAAATATTATGTTAAAGTAAGGTGAGCTTCATCTTATATGTATCTATAACAAAAAAGTAAAATGACAAAGGAAATATAATTTCACCAAAATGGGTCATTTAGTTTCTCAGTAACAGATATAAATAGGTTTTCTAAAGGCATACAATATTTCCCTAATGGAAATATCTTCTCATAGCTTTATGATGGGAATATGATAGTCAAACACCAATTCAAAATCCAGAAAACATTTACTGAGTTGCTGATATCTATGGAGAAACTTTCAACAACCAGAACAGAATATCATTATTAGTCTCATTATTTGATCCTTTAAAATTTAATTTTCAAATGATTTAGAGGTACCTTCTATCCATTATAATAATTATTAGCTTAGTTTCTAAATATACTTTAATATGGGAAATATTTTAGAACTAGACACATAAATATACAAGCAGAAAAAGAAGAAATTTCAATTCGTTCCATAAATTTGGGAATAAAATCAAGACAAGACCAGAATCACGTTTGAAGGGGAAAAGGTGTTACGTGATCTGAAAAAGATAGAATCACAAACAGATGAAAGTTAAAATTATTATTAAAACTCCATTTTCACCTATTAGATCTTCTCATGAAATTGTGAAAAAGCATATACTTTAAACTCATAATTTCCCCCTCAAAACTTCTATTAACATTGAAAAAAAGTAGCCCCAAAGGGAAAAAGTTAGAACTACATAATAGACACCATAAAAATACACTAAGAATGTTAACATGTATTTTACCTTTTGTGTAGACTTTACCCTACACACAATCTATTCAGACTTAGTGAAATGAACAACCATCATGATCTTACATGTTTACTTGGAAGCCCATATAAATACCACAATAGTGAATGCTTCCTAGGAGTTGTAACAATTTAAAATCTAAATGTTTAATTATTCACAATAAATGCAGCCAGCCCTCCATAGCCATATGTTTAGCTTCCATGGATTCAACCAATTGCAGAATGAAAAAATATATTTTTTAAATTGCATCTGTACTGAACATGCACAGATTTTTCTTTCTTGTCATTATTCTTTAAACAATCCAGTATAACAACTATTTACATGGCATTTACATTGTACAGATTTAAGGTATATGGGAGGATGTGTGGAGGTTGTATGCAAGTACTAAGTTGTGTTATATCAGGGACTTGAGCATCTGTGGATTTTGGAATCTGATAGACTTCTTGGAACTAATTCCTCATGGATACCAAGGGATGACCATACATCTATATCCTAAGTGTTTATCACAATTCTGAAGTCACAATTTGATATCAATATATCAAAATCATGGATATAATTTTTCAGGTGTTTTAAACTAAGCAGTACCTACTTTGTACTTTACAGTAAAATTATTACTCCCTCTTTAAGAGAGGACTTGCTCTCTTACCCCTCTGTCAACTTTAATTAACCCTAGTAATGTATTCATTTATTAATGAACTTAGGATTTATTGAATGCTTATTATGTGCTTAACCCTGATATTTTGCAGACTCCTGAAAAAAAATGACAAAGAAAATTTGCATATTGGCCCAGTGAGGTGGCTCACGCCTGCAATCCTAGCATTCTGGGAGGCCAAGGTGAGTGGATTACCTGAGTTCAGGAGCTCCAGATCAGCCCCAGCAAGAGAGAGGCCCCACCTCTTTAAAAAAAAAAAAATAGCCAGGAGTTTGGTGGGTGACTGTACTCCCAGCTATTTGGGAGGCTGAAGCAAGAGGATCACTTGTGCTTAAGAGTTTGAGGCTGCTGTGAGCTCAGATGCTATGGCACTCTACCAAAGGTGAGGAAGTGAAAGTCTGTCTCAAAAAAAAAAAATTGCATATCATTCCTAATAAGAATATCTGCTGCATTTAAAGCAAATTATTAGGTAAGCTAATTACTGAACATTATTACTCCAAAATAAGTGAACAGTTTGATACATGAACATAGGACAAATAAAAATGGAAAACCAAATCAGGAAGCCTTGAAATCACATAAAAGAAAATTTTTAAAAAACAATAAACTTGTAGAACTAAAACACAGTAGAGGAGAGATTGTAGAAGATATATACCTGACAGTATTTAAACTCAAAGCCATTTATTTTTTTCCGTTCATTCTTAACGAGGTTTTTGTTTCTAGTCCTTATCTTAAACATTGTTATTGTTATTAAATTTTAAGCCTTTTTAATTCTGTGAAGGCAAAAAGTGGAAACCCAATAAACACATGTATATGTAAAAATAAATTTAAAAATAAATAAATAAACTCAAAGCCATGTCATTGCTGTAGGGAACATGAGATAAACAATCAGTTTGTGAAATTTTTTTATAGACTGGTAATGGTAATAAAAACAAAACTAGCCTCCCACCTCTTGCCTCTTTCTTCACACCCTTCTGAGACACAAAAGCAGCAGCACTATCTTTAAAGAGTTTAGCTGACACCTAAAGGCAGTCTGAGGATAGGAAACAATCATGGGTCCCTAGTTGAAGTGCCCCTGAGCACCAGCCTCAAATACTTTACTACAGAACAATGGGCAGCCTTTGATACAGGATGTCAACTGGATGAAGGGTAAGAATGAAACCATTTTAAACCGGAAACAGACAAAAGGCAAACTCCCTCAAGCATTTCAAGCTGTATCATAATCAATGGTGCTGAAAGCTGTACTAAGACCAAGTGTGGAAAGATAAGACTGTAGGAAAAAGCAAAATCTGCAACGTAAGGAGGTCATTTGTAATTCTGACAAGGGTAGTCTCCCCACCTACTGGTTCTAGGAGACTGTAATTTTCACTTTCAGAGTAGCTTAATAGATAAGTATTCAACTCTTCGGCCATCACCCCTAAAAGATAATTCTGGGAGGAAGAGAGAATGAAATTGGTCTGGTTGTAGCAGTGGGAGTGTTCTCTTCTGTTTTCTTTTTGCTTGTACTGGAAATCACCAATTTCCTGGGTCTGTCCAGATAATCTCTTTAAATAGTTTGTCTCAAATTTTTTGCAATGTCTGGGTTTCTCAATTAAACTCTAATTTTCTGCTAATTTTTCTAGACTCTCTAAAACAACAACAACAACAACAAAAATAGTATAACATCACCCATAACTCACCTCCTAGAATGTGTTGGAAGTTTTCTGTTTTGCTTTGATTTTTAAATAAGAACAGGATCTTGGTACTTTTAAAAGTAGCCTCTAATATTTATGATGTTTCTTCTGAGTATTTACCATGGTGTAACTGAATTAGCCCTGTTTGGGGGAATTTTAGCATTATTTTATGTCATTTTTGAGGTTATCTATGTATCGTATATTGCCAGATACTCTCAAATCTGCCTTTCTTTAATTGAATAGAATAATAGACATGATTTGTTTCCATCATCTGAACTGTCAAGCACCTTTTTTTCAAAACATAAAAATCTAATGAAGCATATTAAAAAATATTTCATAAAGTTCCTTTTCACAGATCAAAGATGCACATTTATTAAAACACAGTAGATTAAGATTCAAGTAGTTTCTAGAAAAAAGACAGTATTTACTATAAGCCAATCCAAATGTTTAAGTAGAACTTAAAACATGCAGGGGAGCTACTTCTAGGTGAAATGTTAAAATCCATAGGGGAGAAAGCTAGAAGAATCACAGGCAGAAGCCTAGTAGACTACATGGAGAACAAAACTGCAACACTCTAGGCGCCCCGCAAATCAGTATCCCAGGCTGACTCTCCCTAATCCTGCACATTTCCCTGGTATGCTTAGGAGCCCCAGCCTGTTGGCTCCTAAAGATGCCGTTCTGAATCTGAGCGTTGAAAGAAGAGCAGCCTACAGAGCCCTTGTGTCTTGATTTCTGTTTCTGCTTACAACATGGCACACCAAATGCAAAGGAAAAAGAATTCCATGTTTTCACTGGCAAGCCTACAGAGTCTTGTGGTCAGAAGAATCTTACAATTTCTGCTGATGTTACTGAAAACAGATTGATGATCTAGGTTGTTTCTGTGCTTTTTCAGAGGGCAAATGAAAGAATGGTGTTAAATAAGACAGATCATGCTGAAATACAGTTTCATCATAATCCTGAGATTCAGAATGAACTAAGGCAAAGCCTCACAATCTTTTAGGTGGGTTTTCCTTTCCCCGAGATTTTCATTTGTTCTTGGTGTCCAGATTCCAAAACTAGACAGCTGAATGCTCTTGTTGTTCTACTGAAGAAAATTCACTATTACCCCACTCAGGGATAATTTAAAGGCATTAGGGTAGTTTTTAGTATAAGTGAAAACTTTCTTTACAGTCATTTGTACAGTCAATGCTTTTGAACTGATTCATGCATTCATTCATTGAACAACAACAACAAAAAGGTCACTTTCTAAGAGAGGTACTGTGCCAAGCACTGGGGATGAAAAGCTGGAAAATAACACCTTGCCCTTATCCATGGGAGGATTCCAGTATGTTGACCAAGATACAGATACCTATGATAAGAGCTGTAATAAATTCAAACTCAGAGAGCTAAAAGTGCACACAATAAAAACAGTGAACTCTAGCTTATGATTGGGGGGAAAATTCTGTCTCATCACTGTAAAAAAATAAAAAGACAAATATTTCTATTTATTTAGAGAATTTAATTTTGGAGCTAACATGCTAATTTTTGTGTCCCATTCTTCCACTCAACCTGAAAAGTCTTATTAGTTACATTTCTAAGAGGTGAATTGAGTTTAAAGCCAGTGCTGTTTTGAAAATAGATTTTATCAAGTCTATTCTCATGACTAGAGACTGCAAGGACAACGTGGAACTGGAATCACTGACATGGAATTCAAATTCAGAACACAAAGGGATAGAAATAGGAAGTGAGTCAGTGGTTTTCTTTCTCGTTGGTATTGAAGTGTCTCTACTAGTAGCAGGTGACTGCTTTCCTCAAGAAAATTGGACTGTCTCAATTTCTTTTGGCTTATCATCATTTCAAAATTATGTTGTCATTGTCATCATCCCCACCACATTAACAACACACATATAGCATAAGCCACGGGCCAGGGACTATGTTATGACCAATATTAACTAATTTAATCCTTACCTCAACATTGTAAGATAGGTACTATTGTTATCCCCATTTTACAGATGATAAAACTGAGGCTTAGAGCAGTTATATAACTTATTAACTACTTAGTTAAGCAGTAATGCTGGGAAGCAAGCCCAAGCAATCTGGCTTTGGAGTCTTAGTTTCTTTATGAATCTTGAAAATATGATAAGAGCAAATACTGTAATATAATATTTACCTAGGAAAGTTAATTCTAATAGAAAAAAAATTAAATTTAAATTTTTGCTTTAAAGAAACAAGGACTAAATTACCTGTAAGACTTCACAAATCTGTGTCCTACTATAAAAACTGACCAATTATTTTCCAAAATCTAATTAATTTCTAAATAAATTATTCATTAAACTTAAGGATAATGTCTTTTATGTAACTCTCAAAAATGTTGAATCTAGGGTGCCAGTGAGTACTAGATGGGAATTCTTCTTTGATTTACATTCTTTAGATATATCACAGTTTCCTATTTATTACTATTCTTTCACAATTAAGTTTTGCCACCTGAATTTTATTAATATTTTCTAAATATATTCCCTTCTTCCCATCCTCAATGAAATTGTTCTATTATATTTTCAGCTATCATCTCACTTTAATTGTTGTAATCAGCTCCCATAAATTACTGAGTTCATGTTATATACCAAGCATTGCACTAGAAGTGTTATTATCTCATTTGATCCTTACTATAATTCTGAGCAGAATGACAGTACCTACATTAAAGAGGTAAGTAAAATTTTCAGAAATTAAGTAACTTGTTCAAGGTCATGCTGCTGATGAGTAGAACAGTTGTAAGAACTCAGAACCATCACATGCCTGGACAATATTATCCCCAAGTAAATCTTAATTTAATGTGTATCTCCTCTGCTTCACACATAAGAACTGATTAATACATGTTTGTGCTTAACAAGAAAAATACATAAAGTCCTTCCAACCTAAACCATGATGATTTAGCTTTCAATATTCTATCGATAACCTACCAGGGTTTTTTTTTCTTCATATCAAAGAACTTTGTTCTGGATCAATTATTCAGAAAAATAGGAAAGTGCTATACAAAAATTAGAGTAAATATCCTTTCACTGGATAGAAAATTAATTCCATTTGTTTTCATTTATGTTTTCAGTTATAATATTGAATAAATAGTGATGAATCCAAACTGATCTACATATATTATGTTTTCAAAGACTGACAAAAATAATGTTGAACAAAAATAATGTTTTTTCTAATACTCTCATAGAATATTATTAGATAAGCAATACAAGTGATGAAAGGATATTTATGAAAACTACGGCATAAAACAACTATGTTATAGTCATTTCTAAAATAAAACTTTCCAAAGGACACAAGCTGCTTTAAAAATCTGATATTTGTAATGAAAATTTAATGAGACTTTCAAACAAAGAAGCATTCATCTAATTCAGGACCTTCTGAGAAAGAAATCCAAGTATTTGCCAAAGAAGTCTAATCTATGAATTTCTGATACTGTTAACTCCATAATAGTTATCTGTGTGATTTACTTGTATAAATTAGCTTGTTACCTACTGTTTCTTTTCTTTTCTTTTTTCTTTTCTTTTTTTTTTTGAGACAGAGTCTCCTTCTGTCACCCACCCTAGAAAGAGCACAGTGGCATCATCATATCTCACTGCAACCTCCAACTCCTGGGCTCAAGTGATCCTCCTGCCTCAGCCTCCCAAGTAGCTGTAGTGGGACTACAGGCATGAGCCACCTCACCTGGCTAATTTTTTCTCTTTTTAGTATAAACAAGGTCTTACTCTTGCTCAGTCTGGCCTCAAACTCCTTATTTCAAGTAATCCTCCCACCTCAGTCTCCCAGAGTGCTAGGATTACAGGCGTGAGCCACCACTCCCAACCTGTTACTGTTTTTAAAAGTAAAAAAAGGTGGGGGGGGGGGAGAGGGATTGTGAAAGATAAAAAAGAAAGTCTAAAAAATGAATAAGAATTTCTAAAGGGAAGCAGAACAATGTGTATTACTCCATACATTCCAGATTGCTTCATTTTTTCTTTCATTCAGGATGACAGAAATACACCAACAATTTTTAACTAAAATAAAATATTTCTGTGCATATAGAATGACAGATAGTAAGCAAGTTTCTGTAAGAATCTTCCTCAAAGAAAGATATAAGAAAACCAAAAAAGAATAGCTTTCGTCTCCCTTGTTTTTCACATCACTTTCCCTCCCTTCTTTCATCTCTCTATATTCTGCAAAAAGACAACAATTTGAAGGGAAAAAAGACTAACTGCAGATTTTTGCTTTGTTTTTATAGAGAGAAGAAAAATCTACTATCTACCCATATTTCAAGACTCATCTTGTCACACATTTTACAAAGCTTTTGCCTGACGACCCCATCGCAAGGCAGAACTTGAGTTCCCTCGTGTTTTATCCCCTTCCTGTCATCTACCACTGTCTTGAAGGATACAACAGATGACTGCATTAATTTGTTTCCTCTCTGTCCACTAAGGGAATAAATGTTCCTTGAGGGAAAGGGACACTTCTTATTCTCTTGTGATCCCTCTAGGCCTCATGCAGAGTTGAAAGGGATTTTGTTAACCCATGTGTGTTGAAAGAAAAAAATAATTAATGAAAGTAAAAGATGAATAAATTATAGGTATGCTTTTCCCTAATTAAAGCCAGTCTTAATAATATTCTCACAAAATTGAAATTTAAAAACCAAAGCTATAATGAAAGAAACTGCTTACAAATTAACTCTTGAAGTGAAAAATCAGCTATATAGAGTAGAAGGAACTCATTTTCCACTGCAAATTCTCAAGATATAATAATTCCTGGTGACCCAGATGGTTGAGGCATGTTTACTTTCACATCACACACTTAATCTCTCTAACACTGTGGGGGAGCCCAAACTACATTCAGAATTCCTTAAGAATGTGTTTTGAGATGTTGTTATATAAGCACCATTGTAGCAATACCCACATGCCAAGTTTTTATGCCCCATATTCAGGCCGATATTCTGTTATAGTCTGTGGGCCCAGCATGATTCATTTGTAATGCAATACCAATCTCTCCGTTAGCATAAACCAGTAGTTCTCACATCCAAGAGCTAGCTGGCTGGTTTTCAGGAAGTTTCACTTCATTCTGTTTTGTTGTCTAAGGTATACTATCTGATGCTCCTTTAAGTAATACTTTTATTATTTATTCTATCTGGCATTTTGATTGTTATCCCTACAATTCTAAAAGAGCTCTCTGAAACTCACCCATAACTTCCCACATTCTTTTTTCAGTCTCCATGTTCAGACTTCCCAGCAGCGTCTTGCTTCTCCTTCTTGCTTTTGTGATGCCAAACAGTCCCAGCATCACATTCTCGTTCCACTCCTGTCTCACCTCCTCTCTCAGTCTTCACTGACACTAGTGTCCCTGTTCGTCAAGGCACTGTCCTTGTCCTACTGTCTTCTCTGTCTACTCTCTCACCCACTGCATTCTGGACCCATCGCTTCTTGGCTGAGTCCTGCCTCTAAAGAGCCAGCCCTGACCCTCACACAAGATGCCAATCTGCTTTTCCAGTTGTCTTTTATGTTCACCTGGAGAAGCTTCAAACTCCTCAAATGCAAAAGTTTGAAACAGAGTGTATCTTATCCTCAGATGAAGTACAGTATACTTCCCCTCTCTCAGGTTCTAATCTTATTATAAAGTTTGTCTTCCTCCTTCCTTCCTTGTCTATTCCACAGTATATCCTGAACCCATTCTTTCTTCTGATTCCACTTACTGCATCTCAATTTAGATCTTCAATTCCATTCACCTGGACAACTGTAAAACTTCCAAGTGAATTAGTTTTCAGCCTCTTCCATTTCCAATGCCTTAAACATACTGCTCTTATATTAACCTTCCTTAAGGACCCCTTTGATTTTATATATGTCACATATACACCCACACATACAAAAAACCATCAAGGGATGGAATGCAAAAGCTTCAGCACTCAGGGTTCTCTGCAATCATCTACCATTTTTCCAGTCTATTTCCCTCTGTTGCATTACAGCAACACTGACTTACTAAATCTCTGTACTTGCTCGAAGTGAAGATGTTTATCTTTGCACTGTAGCACCCAGAACATTGCCTAGCATATAAAAGTGCTCAATAAATACGTGCTAAAAGAATAAATGGTGGAATACAAGAATCTTTTATCTTGAAAATATATCAACTATATTTTATAAGGATGAGGTAGAAGTTACTATAAAGTTTTCTAAAGCCAGAGAGTTGAGGAAGCCAAGGGAATAATGAATGGAAGCTAGTAAGGAAGCCCCAAGAGGACCCTTCCCCTGAAATGATTATTAGCTCTTTTGGAAAGCACATGAGTTTTCTAGACTTAAAGTAAAAGGGCAAATGGTAACTTGCCAAAGAAGCTCCCAGTACTACACATTTTTTTAGAAGAAATTCAGTCCTCACTGTTCTTTATTTATTTAAAAATGGGTGTCACCTATCAGAGTCATTTGTCAAGGACTAAAAACAGTTGCAGCATAACAAATTTGAACCTTTCACTATGAATCAAATGCATAATTAACATACCAGCTAAAGGGTATGCTGAATGTTCAACCGCCAAACATTCTGGTACCAAAAGAGAAAAGAAGTCTTACTTGGTAAATTAAAACATATGTGGCATGTTTGACTCTCAAGATCTATAAAACTAAAGGAATGAATGCCAATTTGTCTAGTAATGATGATAAAGTTGGAAGAATAGTGGGGAAAATCCACTCTTAAATGATTATATTCCAGATAATTTCTCTCTTATCATTGCCCTGAGCTGTATTTTGTGATTAGATCTTTATAACAGGATTGAAACTATTCAACATTAAAAATATTCAAAAACAAATAGAAAAGCTACATAGACTATTCTCTAATCAGTACCTCTGATTTTGTCACTGTAATAAGGAACCAGTGTTAAACTCTGCCCTGTGCTTGACTGTTGGGAATTTCTCTTTAATGGATAATATAAATATCCACTGGATATTCAGTAATACTCTGGATATTCAGTAAAACTCTGGCTGACTCTTCTCGGTAGAGTCTCCTCTTACTCATAGGAGCATAGAAAAGCTGCTTTTGCAATGTTTCAGACTCCACATACATACCTTTAGAGTTAGCTGAGCATCACTCAACTGCCCATAGCATTATCAAAATATCAAAAATAAGTTTACTGTTGGGACTTCTAACAGAGGGTGTTGCATCATATGTTCTGGGAGACAAGAAAAGAGTTAACAGTAAGTCATAGGACACCTGCTGTCACCTGGTCTGTGTGAGATCCTCCTACTCAGAGGGCAAGGGTGAGGATAATGAGGGCTGAGTATGGACCTGCCTATCAACCATCAGCATTGCAAAACATCAGAATGTTCCAAGGAGCTACTGGAGAAGCAATATTCAAGTAATCCAAGAGCCTGGCTGTATCTCCGCCCTTAACAACGCTGCTGTTAGCATTCATGCTGTGGGCATTATTCTTTCTTTTTAGTTAAAAACAAAACAAAACTCTCTCTTTGAGGGAAACATATCCAAGAAGTATTAGGATTACAAGGAGGAGTCTGTACCTAAAACACAGAAATTTAACCACTCAATTCATCTTCCAGCTCCTTCTGCCTCCAGCCCCCATCTAAATTGCACCAGGCATAGGAACACCACTACCTGTCCTACGCCTTGAAATCAAACTGCCTTCTCTGAAGTGATCCACACGCCTCCCTTGCCTGAAAGATAGAAGTAAACTCTCTAACTTATATGCACACATCAGAGAATAGCTATAATGTTTAAGTTCCTTGTTTCCTGTTCAGTGGCCTTCTGCTGTATTGGAACACTTAAGGTTTATTAAGAACATTTAACGCACTACTGACTGATCTGCTGACTCTACACTGAGGAAGGTGTATTACTTTTATTTTGTTTCCTGTACTTTAATATGCTCTGTTATTAAATAAAGACATTCAAGTACATATTTGAGGAGGTATTCCTAAAAAATTTATTGCTCTTTGCATAATATGTCCCACCTGTATTTTTTCATGAATAATTAGAATTCCCATAATAGTTAAAAATTGGGTCAAATGGCTGCAGTGGACTGACATATACACTATGCCGTGATTATTATTTAAGCCTCATTCTAGATGCTACTCATATCATTATATTTTTAAAAAAACACAAAACTTGACTGACATCCAAAAAGTTAGTACAGAGGTTAATACTCTGGAGCTTCTGTGGTGATGAATGCACTCCTTTTTAATTCAAAATGTAATTCTTAAATATACACACACACACACACGTTTAAAACTTGAATTAAGATTTCAATATTAATCAACACACATAGAAAGGCATATTTTATGCCACTCTTATTATTAGATGAACGCTTTGTAAGTTTTAATCTTATCAATCCGCTCTAATACTTGATAAAGTTAGTTGACACAGGTTAGAGACTGTGTTGAACTTCATCTTCATCTTCAGATGCTGAAAAGCATCTTTTACAGTGCCTGTTACAGGTGTCTACCAAAAACACTGTCTCACACATACAAAGAGAAAATTATTCATGAGCTAGTGAAGACAGCTTTAAAAGAAAGTGTTTAATCTTACGAATGCATAAAGATGCCTATTACAAGGCATTTAGGGCAAGGCTTTATACGTAAAAATTTAGCAAAAATGTCAAAGATATTTTATACAATCCAGAATTGTCAGAGTTAGTGGTAATAACTGAGGCTTTGTTTTCTAGATTTTTATAATCTTATCATTTTCTAAGGTTTAAATGTTTTTTCTAACTTACGTAGGTATACATTTACCCTGAAGGCCCAAAACTGAAAACATCTTTTATTTTCTCAGCTTTAGGAGGCTACACTTCTACTATCATCAGATAACAAAAATAATTCTGAATGTGTGAAGAATTAGCATAGTTGTGGCTCCATAATGAGGAACAGGTGTGGGGGTGAAACAAAAGGGTCTGATGCAAACTGAACTGAGGTGAAAATCACTGGTTCTGACATTTGCTTAGTTTTGTTTTTAAATAAGGAATTTTTATCATAAGTTGACCATGTATAATTGTATAAATTTATGGGGTACAAAGCACTAAATTATGACTCTGGCGGTACTAAATTGGTTGGTTTATTTGCCTGCCTCCTCCAAAGATCTGTAAATTACAAGAGACAGAGATCTCATCCCATTCAACTTCATCTCATGAAACCAAGCACAAACTGCCTGTGAAGTAGACATTCAATCAGTGCTGATGAATGAATGATCACTATACATTTAGCAATATTTGTTAAGAACCAAGTACTATTACCCTTAATTTATATAAGTAAATGAGACAATTTCCCAGCTTTCATGGGATTTACATTCAAATGGAAGAAATACTCTTCTCTTGGGTCTACACATAAGCACTCAAATTGGCAACATGAGATCAGTGGTGATTTTGGCAAGAAAATCATGGGGACAGTAACCCAACTGAGCAAGAGAACGAGGCAGTGATTATAGAGAACTCTTTCAAGCAATTTTCCTCTGGAGGAACTCTAGTTTTAATAGTGTGAGGCTCTCTTCTCCTCTTAAAAGCAAAGAAGCAGAAATATAAATGTCATCTTTGCCAGACTCTCTCACTCTTTATTAATAAAAAGTTTCAAAGAGAACTGAAAAAGGAGCTGCACCGGTCCATGATGAACACGTACGGAAGGCAGCTGAACCAGCACAGAGGGACACTCAGAAAGAGCAATTGAAAAAAATGCCCACCCAAAGAAGACACAGACTAAAAGGAGTCAGAACATCTTGGGGGGGAAAAAGAAACAGAACAATCACAGTAGAGATATAACCTAACAATGCTACAAATAAAGAGCCATTTAGTCATTCTGGCAAAAAGATCAGGTTATTGCCAATGAAATGACTATAATCAATTTAAGGCTGGTCATTTTAATCCCTGATCTTCAATTTCTTTACTAGAATGCCTGCCTCATAGGACATGAGGAAGGCATGTGGCAATAGCTATATTTAATAAATACAGTTTCTCTTCCCTTCCACTAAGAGGAAGATACAAAAGTGCTTGGAAGTAATTTCTTACATAAGCCTATACTGATTTTATTTACTCTGTTCTTTCATAAAAAATGCAAAAGCCAACTTCACTTTGGTTCCTATTTGAATTATTATAAGTGAGAAGGTCAGAACTACTTGAGGCACTTAGGCAGTTACATCTGCTATGTAACTTATTTGAGTATATTTTAGAAGTATAATTGCTGAATAGATATTTTTCCAAAGAGTTTATTTAAAGTAATACAAATATGAAGCACTAAAAACTTTTCCAAAAGTTTCAATTTACAAAATTCATAACATAAATGTAAAACATTTCTATCTCATAAACGTAGTATATATATAAATGTAAAATGTTTCTGCTTCAGAATAAATTGAAGTTATTTCTTAAGCAAAATTACTTTCTCCTTAGATAGAGTTTAAGTTCAAAGTAGTACACTTAAACTGCAAAAAGCCTGGAGAGGTGATAATTTTACATCATTCCTTCTTTAGCAGGCCTTTGAAAATTTATTCATGAATGTTGAATCTGAATTTCTATCTTCTACTATTTCCTTTTTAGCAAGTTTTCTTTATTATTCTTTACCTTCACATAAAATTTTTTTCACTTTGGTAAATGACTTTTCATCTTAATTAAACATAAAGGACGGTATCTGTCATCAATCATTCTATTCCATTTATCAAAAAGTCAAGAGGGTGTTAGGAAACTATGAAAGTGTTTTCAGAAATTCAATTTAAAATATACACCTCTAGAACTTATGGCAACTGGAACTAAGCATATTGCTCTCAAGTGGTGAAATGTAGTTATGTCTAAATGTCTTATTAAAGATAATATACTTGTAAGTAAGTGTTATTTAAATTTTTTTTTTCTTTACTACTTAGGTTTCACACACATCTTGGTCAGAATGCCAAGTAGAACATTACTGGTTTAAAATTCCACTTGAAAGTTTATTTTCTGTTCTTATTAAGTAAGGTTGCCTTGGCTACCCAGGGGTCTTTTCTGGTTCCCTACAAAGTGTAGATCTATTTTTTCTAGGTCTGCAAAAAATGGCACTACAATTTGAATGAGAATTGCATTGAATCTGTAAACTATTTTGTGTAGTATGCCATTTTAACTAATCCATAATCATGGTATATTTATTTTTCCATCCATTTACATCCTCTGCAATTTCTTTCCTCGGTGTTTCATAATTCTCCCTATTAGAGGTCTTTCACCTCCTTTGTTATGCATGTTCCTAAGCATTTTGTTTTCTTTATTGCTAATGAGAAAAATATTATGTCTTTTATTTGATTCTCAACCTGACTGTTGGTATATATGAAAGCTACTGATTTATGTACAATTATTTCGTAGCCTAAGACTTTACTGAATGTATTTATCAATTGCAGAAGTCTCTTGGTTGAACCTTTAGGTTTTCTAGATATAAGATCATGCATCAATTTATGAAACTTCAAGCTACACCACAAAAACACCAGAACAGGATGGTACTGCACCAAAAACAGAGACATAGACCTATTGATCAGAAGAGAGAACCCAGACATGAAATCATCCTCATACTCCCATCTGATCTTTGACAAAACAGATAAAAATATACAATGGGGAAAGAATCCTGTTCAACAAATGGTGCTGAGAAAACTTAATAACCATGTGAAAAAGACTAAAACAGGATCTGCACCTTTCACCACTGAACAGAAATTAACTCATGATAGATAAAAGACTTAAACCAAAGGGAGGAAACTGGAAGAATCCTAAAAGAAAATGTTGAAAAATCTCCTATAGATATTGGCCTAGGCATAGCATTCATGAAGAAGACCCCAAAGCAATTACAGCAACAACAAAAATAAATAAATGGGACCCGCTCAAATTAAAGAGCTTCTGCATAGCCAAGGACATGATCCAAAGAGCAAATAGAAAACCCCCAGAATGGGAGAAAATACTCACATGTTATATATGAATATATAAGGACTAATACATAAGGACTAAGAACCAGAATCTATGAAGAACTCAAGCAAATCAGCAAGAAACAACCAAAAACCCTATTAAAAAATACACAAAAGACATGAACAGAAACTTTTCAAATGAATCTACACTAATGGCCAAAAGACTCATGAAAAAAAACGCTCAACATCTCTAATCATTAGAAAACTGTAAATCAAAACCTCAATGAGATATCACCTAACTCCAATGATAATGGCTCTTATTAAAAAGTCCTAAAACAAAAGAGGCTGGCATGGATATGCAGAGAAAGAAACTCTTATACACTATTGGTCAGACTACAAACTAGTGCAACCTCTATGGAAAATTGTATGGAGATATGTTAAAGAACTTAAAGTTGACCTACCAATTGATCCAGCAATCCCACTGCTGGGTATATGCCCAAAGGAGAAAAGGTCATTTTATAAAAAGGACACTTGCACTGAAATGTTTGTAGCAGCATAATTCATAATCACAAAGAAATAGAAACAACCCAAGTGCCCAACAACACATGAATGGATTAATAAAATGTGGTATGTTCATTGCAAAGACATGGAAATAACCCAAGAACCCAAGAATACATGAATGGATTAATAAAATTTAATGGTATCAGCCATTTAAAAATGGTGATCTAATACCTTTTTGAACAACCTAGAGGAAATTAGAAAGCATTATTCTAAGTGAAATATCACAGGAAGGAGAAACAAACACTCAATACCACATTGGAACTAACTAGTCAACACTTAAGTGCACATATGGAAGTAAATCTCAAAGGGGGGAGGGGAAGGGGAAGGAGAAAGGTAAATTCACACCTATTGGGTACAGTGCACACTCTTTTGGTGAAGAGCACATTACATGTATAACTTTGACTCAACCTGTACAAAAACAAAGTATATGAATAAAACATGTGTACCCCCTAACATTCTGAAATTTAAACAAAAGGGGATAAAAGATTATTTTCTGAATGAACATCACTGAGAACTATAGTAGCCATGAGATGATGTAACAACTTGAGAAACCATCTTTTGGACTCAGCATTAGTAACTGACATCTTCAAGGCATGAATATACATCCCCAAAGTTAAGTGAAGGTTGCTAATATTTTCAGCCTGGATCAAACAAAAAGATATTTCATTTCAAAATGAAATATCCTGAGGAAAGACCTTTCCTCAGCACAGCTTATTTTTTTTTATGTGCAGGAATAGAATGTAAATTTGCTGGCTTCTCTCTTTATTCACCTACTGTGAAGGGCAAAACACAAATTTGGCAACACCTACTGAAAGAATCATATAAGTGGAAGTTAGTGGAAAGAGTTTTTGAAATGCTTCTAAATAAAGTCTTGTCAACAGACTGGTATCCAAAGGTTTCTATGATCTGACCAAACCTTCATTTCTAATTCATTTGCTCTGATTCTTCTTCCTATAAACCTTAAGCCTCAGTTAGACTGGTATCCCTCTTCTTCCAAAAGGCATTTGCTTTTTGCTCATGGAAACCTTCCCTCCCCTCTTTGTCTCTCCAAATCCAATCATTATTTAAGGTGTAATTCAAATTTGTTTTACTAAGTCCCCCTCAGTTCAAAATACTCCTTACTCTTAAAACCACTACAGCGACTGTCAATACAATTTAATTCTCAAGTATCATGCATGCCTTCCTGAAATGTCCTATGTTGCTTAAACTATGATCTTCACCCAAATTGTGTGTGTGTCTCTCTGTCTACCTATACTTTACACATTCCCACACACATAAGTTCACTGTGTAAGGCAACAGTGCTTGGGAATATGGATCATTTCCAGAGAGTTCTTCCAGAAGTTAGCTAAAGCTTATCCAAGACAGTCTTCCCCCTCCTGCTTACTAGTAAGTAGTGGCTCACATTGCTGACTAACCAGTCTTTGGGTAGAAGAAAACTCTGCACAATACAGTCTCCTTAACACTAGACTCAGAGGGAATCCACCTTAACTGGGCCAGGACATGTCACCACTTATTTCGAAGAGTCTGGCTACTCTGCATAAACACACAGGTGCAGGAGCAAGTTTTCCAAGTTTTGTTGAGATATGAGCCAGCACTTACACCTAACATTAGATCCAAGCCCAAAGCTGAAAGATGTAGACTTTAAAAACATTGATAACCCATCGGTCAGGAGCAATGGATGGCAGCCCAAGGAAACGGTAATATGACACTGAGCTTTTCACCCTGAGGTGACTGGCTAAGACTAAGCTTGGGATCATAAAAAATTTATGGCTCTCTAATGCAATAAAGAAAGCTATTTGTGATCCAGAGAAAGTGACCAGAAGTCAAAGACCACTATCACTGGTCATAGTAAGATCTGAGACAGACACACAGCCTGAAAAATTAAAATACACACATGCACACATGCATGCACTCACACAACACACCACACACCACCCATAGCAATTAACAGCACTTTTGGCAAAGAATACACGACCTTTGGGGCAACCCTCAAGATCCACTCTCTTACCCTCTTACTCTTTTAGAAACTTTTAAGAAACTTGTACTAAATTATGGATTTAGCAAAACTATTAAAACTTGTGTGCCTTACTATCAACAACAACAACAAAAATGGATGTGAACTTGCTAGCTGTGAAGGTGAGCACCAATGTCCTATAAAACTACTCTAGTACCACCCAATTACCCACATTGTTATTTCTTCCCAAGAACTCTTGGGGGTCCTGTAATGAAGTGAAAAAGAGCATATCACTTGGCATGAGAAGATCCAGTCTGAGTCTCAGACCTTGAGCCACTCCTTCAATCTGTGTGAGCCTCAGACTCCTCATCTGGGAAGAAAATAACATGTTCCTATGAGATTGTGAGAATTGAAGGCTAAATGAGCTATTGTTAGGGAAAAAAATTTAACTCTCCCAGCCACCTAACAAAATTAAGTAAAATTCAGCCGCTTTTTTATTCTCTCTGGGAAACGTTACAACTGAACATTGGTCCAATTTCCTACTCCAGCCTTCAGTAAAAGAAGACTTGAAACTTTGAGGATCCTCCAAACACAAATGGAGCTCAAATAATATATAAAAGGGAACTATGAGTCAAGACTTTGTTAATGCCTTGAAAAATACAAACTGCAACTAAAAATCACATTCCCTCTGCCCTATTATTTAGTCTAAGATGGAGTTCCTAACCCTTTTGCAACTGCAACTAAAGATACTTTAATATCTCTACTAATTTAATCCTTCCTCTTAAAAAGTACAGACACTCAAAAAGTAGGGTTAAAAATAAAATACTGTGCTCAAAGGATTAAGAAAATTTTTTAGAACTAATGACAATCCTGTAAAATTACCTCTGAGGCAAAACATGGGACCAACATTTTTAAAAGCATGTTTTTCATTAATTCTTAATGCAATTTAGATGACAATGTTTTGTTTACTTCAAAATTATCAAAAGTCTTTTTCTTTTTCTAAATTCATAGCAACTTAGTATTTCTCACTGCAAAAATGTTTTAACCATTTGGAAATCTAGCTGGAAAATATTCATAAGAAATCAAATAAACTTTAATTTCAAAGGTCCCATTTATGTGAGCAGTCAAATTCAGCACAGTGCCTGAAAAACAACAGAGCTATAATAAATGTGTGCTGAATGAATGAAACCACATATGAATAGTGACTAAAGTTTGTCTTCTAGGGTTTTGTAAATCTTTTCTGCATATATAAGATAACTTTCCAGTGAGAGACAGTGGGTTCTTCCTTTCTCCACTGACAAGTGCATAAAAGTACAAAAGGAAACGCATCCAAACCACAGGCACATGATGGATAAGAGATAGAATTTAGGGCTGACAAGTCAAACAAATCTTCATTCAGATCCTGCCAGAGGAACTGAGGTTTCACAAGCAAACCCTTGGATTTCATTTCCTCATTTCCATTACATTTGCTTGGCACAGACACTGAGCCCCATCAGAAGACAACCATTACATACATCACTATCATCATTTAAAACATTAGAATTCACTTTGAACCAGGAATTTTTTAATTTCATTCTTTCTCTTTTCTTAAAAAAAGCTTTAAAAATAATTTTTCAAAGAAAATACACAGTTTTATGTTTGCTAAGAATCTCCTATTCCTTACCATGTCATTACATTGTTCTTTTAGACTTAACTTGACTCATATTCTACATGATACTTGACATAAGGTTCTCATATTTGGTAGCTGACTATCAAATCATTCACATCACAGTGCATTAAAGTGCTACATTTTGTCAATGTTCTATATTCCACATGTCTGAATACTTGAACTGACTAGTCACATAATAATAAACAGACTTTTGAAATTACAGTTTCTTTAATTTCTTATGATTATTTTCCAGGTAGATTTCTAAATGATTAAAACAGTTTCCAGTGAGAAATACTAAGTTATTATGAATTGTTTAGGGTTATAGACATTTATCCAGTGGATACGTGGCTTGTTGATGGTTAGTCTGCAAATCCTTCAAAATCAAAATGTTAACAAGTCTTTCTTTAAGTCATCTGATAAATTACAAAGACTACATTTGAAAGCATATTTTTCCAAAACTACAAAAGGGAGAGTCTTTTAATAATTAGACAAAAATAAATCAGCTGAAATATATAGTAATCATACACTGTAAATATTGGTCCACATTTCTTCCTTATCTAATTATTTTGGATTTTTAAAAGAAAGTCATTTGCTTTGTTCTACTCCCATACAACCAACCACCATTCACTGTTAATGTGGTAAAACATCCCAGATAAATTATTTTCAGTCTGAATATTGCTATAATCTACTGGAATATTGCTATAATCTACTGGAAGTATAGTGAATATTGCTATAATCTACTGGAAGTACCAAATGTAACAAATTAATATTCAAAGTAATGAATTAAAATTTTAGATATTCCTTGAATCCTAATTTCTTCAATGATAGTGCATAGAAATATTAACTTTATATTGACACCAACTAAAAAATGATTCTAGTATGTGGTGCAAATCCATTCCATTTTATGTCAATCACAACACCAAAGATATACTTTCTAAGGACTCAGCTTCTGTTAGAACAAAGTAGATGATATATGTAAATCTTTTTTTAAATATGCCAGTGGTTTTTAAAATCTAGGAATATCAAAAATTTAACGTTCAGAAAGGTTTTGGTGAACAAAGGAAATTTACACTATTATTCTTAATTGAGGAGGGCATAAAGGAGCATAACCAAAATGCCAAGAAATAAACAAAGACTGTGACTTCTCTTTTGACTTATCTGCTGCAGTGCCTCTTACCAGAGTGTAGCACTTGTGTAGCTGATATGTCTGTGCCCAAAGGCTTCAGACTAAGAGATTGCACAGAAGCAACACATGAGCAGTTCACTCCTCTCTTGGGAATGCTGAACTAAACGAACCTTCCTCTGAAACCAGCTCTGACAATCAGTTATCCTTCTGAAAAGTTTTTGAATATATTATTCTCAATAAGACAACAGTAAAATGAACAGTGGGGTAGGAAGCTAGGGAATTTGTAAAATCAGGTCTAGCTGAATTTAATAAGGTGATCTCCTTACTTACTAGAGGGTCTTATTTAGAAAATGAGAGAAGAGATCAAGCTGTCATAATTAACCTTGGAAGGACATAAAATTAATCACATAAGGGTAGCAAGAAAAATTGTTTAGACTTTGCATACCCAAAGATTGGGATTTGTGCAGAAGTTGAACATGAATTCACTAAGTGGAAGTCTGGGGAACTGAAGTGGAGTGAAAGTAGTTGGAATTGTGATGAAGGGTTAGACAGCTATTAAAATAGTGTTGATGATGTGAAATCCAAATGAACATTGTCATTAACACTTACAAATTACTGCATTTTTCATGCATATCAAAATAAAGCATTGGCTGTCTCCATTTTTCATGCATATCAAAATAAAGCATTGGCTGTACACAAACGTTGCCTTACTATCATCATTTTCTCAGTAAAGAATAAAACTTTTTCTTTTACAGTTCACCAAGAGACTTGTTTTATTAGTATGATTATAGTCACGTTCTGTATAATGACATTTTAGTCAATGACAGACCACATACACAATGCTGGTCCCATAAGATTACAATAAAGTTGAAAGATTCCTATATCCTGGTGAGGTAACCATTGTAACATTATAGCACAAGGGATTTTTTTCTATGTTTATATATATTTAGATAAACAAATATTTCTCATTGTATTACAGTTCCCTATAGTATTCAGAATAGTAACATACTATACAGGTTTTTAAACTATTCTATATAACCTAGGTGTGTAGTAGACTATACTGTCTAGGTTTGTGTTAGTAAACTCTGTGGTGTTGGCACAACAAAACTGTATACCATGGAATATTATGCAGCCACAAAAAGATGAAGACTTTACCTCATTTTGTTTACATGGATGGAGCTGGAACATATTCTTCTTAGTAAACTATCTCAAGAATGGAAGAAAAAGTATCCAATGTACTCAGTACTATTAGGAAACCAATATATAATCACCCACACTTTCATACATACGATAAAACACAATTATAGCCCAGAATGAAGGCAGGAAGACAGGGGTAAGGGGAGGGGAGGGAGGAGACCAGCTGGAGGGAGGGTAATCAGTGGGACCTCACCTATGGTGTATATTGTAAGGATACATGTCAAATCGATTAAGAGTAGAGTATAAACATCTTAACACGATAATTAAGTAAGTGAGGTGAAGGCTATGTTAACCAGTTTGATATAAGCATTCCAAATTGTATATAAAATCAGCACATTGTACCCCTATACATGCATTAATGTACACAGTTATGGTTTAATAAAAAAAACTGTTAATAAAAAGAAAACTAAATTAAAACACAAAAAATTAATGTACTGTTAAAAAAAGTTGCCTAACAACACATTTCTCAAAACATAGCCCCACTGTTAAGCAATGCATGACTGTATTATACTTACTATTATTACTAAAAGGTTTATAGATTTTAAAATGCCATTTACTAGCTAGCTAACCAATAGAAAGTTTTTATAAGTTCACTTTCTTCTGTTTTTTTGTATAAAATTTTGTACAAAAAACAGGTCTGGCATGGCACTTCACTCAGCTGCAGAACCTAACCAACAGCTGTTTCCCCTCCCTGCTTATGGGGGATTGTTGCTGATGTCCAAAGACAAGATTACAACTGTGAACTAAAGTAAAATCTTAAAGCCCCACCACCACTTGATTGAAGGGACCCCCTCTTGGCCAAGGGGACTCCAGAAATGCCCTAAAGCTGAGCAGCTGGCTCTGAGAAGGGAAGTCAGACATGCTTCATCATACCCCTTTCCTTCCTATAATTCATTAACAGGCCTAAGGCTATGCAAGACAAAACTTAAACCACACCTGCAGATCCTCAGTTTACTTAACAGATCACTTGATTCTGGGTTTATGTCTGGTGGCTTATCTCGGAGTAGCAGCCTTGCTTATCTTAACTTAAAACATGCCAAGCCTTTAGACAAAGCTTCATTTCTTTAACCAAGTACAAATCAAAGGATCTTTAAACCTCCTAACTACCTGTAAGCTCCCACTTTGAGATGTCCCTCCTTTTCAGGCCAAAATAACATATACCTTTCAGTATTGATTTATGAATACTGTAATGTATTCCTGCCTTCCTGAAATGTATAAAACCAAACAGTAATCCAACCATGGCAAGTCTACTTGCTCAAGGCTTCTTGGGCATGTCTCTGAGCAATGGTCCTCATACTTGGCTCAGAATTAACATCTTTAAATTATTTAATGTCTAATTATTTATTAGACATTTGGAATCAAATAGAAAACCAGGAAATTAAACCAACAACTTACAACCACCTAAACTTTGATAAACCAAACAAGAATGTCCACTGGGGGGAAAGACTCCCTATTCAATAAATGGTGCTAGGAGAATTGGATATCCACTTGTAAAAGACTAAAACTGGACCCTCACCTTTCTCCACTCACAAAAATTGATTCAAGATGGATAAAGAACATAAATTTAAGGCATGAAATGATAAAAATCCTCAAAGAAAGCATAGGAAAAACACCGGAAGATATTGGCCTGGGGAAAGACTTTATGAAGAAGACTGCCTTAGCAATAGCAACAACAGCAATAATAAACAAAAATGATTTAAATGTGATTTAAACTGAAAAGCTTCTGTAAAGCCAAGCAAATAGACAACCTACCCAATGGGAAAGGATATTTGCATATTTTGAAATATAACTAGGATCTATACAGAACTTAAATTAATACCCATGAAAAAACCGACAATCCCATACATCAATGGGGAAGAGAGATGAACAGACCCTGCTCTACAGAAGACAGACGAATGGCTAGCAAACACATGAAAAATGCTCATCATCCTTAATTATTAGAGAAATGCAAATTAAAACCACCCTGAGATATCAGCTAACCCCAGCGAGAATGGGCTGTATCACAAAATCTTAAAACTGCAGATGCTGGCATGGGTGTGGAGAGAAAGGAACACTTTTACACCACTGGAAGGACTGCATTTAATATAACTTTTCTGGAAGGAAGTATGGAGAAACCTCAAGGAACTCAACCTAGACCTCCCAACTGATACTGCAATCACATTACTGGCCATTGATCCAGAAGTAATAAAAACTTTTATTATAAAGACACTTGTACTAGACTGTTTATTGTAGCTCAATTTACAATTGCTAAAATTTGGAAATAGCCTAAATGCCCTTCAACCCAGGAATGGGTTGGTAAGCTGTGGTATATGTATACCATGGAATGCTATTCAGCCATTTAAAGAAATGGAGATTTTGCAGCATTTTTATTAACCTGATTGGAGGTGGAACACATTAATCTTAGTGAAGTATCACAGGAATGGAGAAGTATGAATCCTATATATTCAACTTTTATATGAAGACAATTAATTACAATTAATGACGTGGTGGGACATGGGGTAAAGGGAGAGCAGACAGAGAAGGAGGAAGGGGGTGAGGGAAAGGAAAAGTAAAAAAAAATAGTGACTAATTCTCATATAAACTGGAGTTAATTTTGACCAAAGTACATTACTTAAATATCAATTTTTAATTGAATTTGTTAATATATGGTTTAGAATATTGCATCCTCATTTATAAGTGAAATATGTTTGTAATTTCCCTTTATAATAATATATTTTTTCCAATTTTAATATCAGGTGTATCCAAATGAATGATTTTGAAGTATTTCTTCTTTTTATATTGTCTATAAGATTTGGCATGATCTGTGTTTTGAAATTATCTTTTATTTTTATTTATAAATATTAGTTGTCTATTTTTTGAGACTTCAGAAAAAAATAATAATAAGAAGTTAACTGAGGGTGGAGCCAAGATGGCGGTCTGTAGCCACCTTTGCACAGAGGCTCCTGTCCAGAAGGAGAGTTAAAGGACAGAAGTTTAGCCAGAAAGCCAATGCTTCAGATCTGAGCCAAGAGAGAAGGTTGAAGAATGCACATTAACCCTGCTGAGACGAAATGCTACTGCAAGTATACAAACAAAAGGTACAAAAACCATTGCACAGCAGATGGGAGTCCCCTCCCACAAGAACGGCTCACAGTATACCCCATACAAACAAGCGAGTGGAGTTCAAATACCCTCCCATTTTATCCCACAGGAGAGACCCTCTTAAAACCGGACTTCCTTCCCCTACTAGGATGCCATGGCACTCTCCTGCCAGGCATAAAACTGCATAAAACTGTATGTATTCTCTACCTGTGATTTTGAACTCCCAGCACTCCCCTCCACTCTTACCCTGAGGTCTGGAAGCCTGTCCCCCATAGAGTCCAGATCCTTGGGCACTTTCTTGAGGGGTGTGGAGAGGGCATGGGCTATTGCTGATCTGTGCTGATTCTCCACCACGGAAGAGAGGGGAGGACAGTCCGGAGAGAAAGAACTGCACAGGAGCGGCGGTGTCCGGGGGCCCAGAACAGTGGCCGGGGCCAGAACAATAGAGCTCACACCCCTGGGGATATTTTGAAAGGACACTCCCAGTCTCTCTGGGCAACCAGAGGAGGCCAAGCATCTTCTTCGGTAGTAGTCACTGGTGGAACAGATCTGGGATGGAAATGCAGGTCCAGTGAGTAAAGGGTATGCCTGAGGCTGTACCAGGCTCCACTCGGGCACTAGAATACACATGCACAGAGACTGCAGACTCCCAGGGTAGGGCTGATGCAATAGACTGTTTCACTGAGACTCAGGAACTGCAGCCAAGACTGGGCAGTGGCACAGATAGGACAGTTACTCAAACAGCGTCTGTATTCCCAGGACAGAAACAAACTCTGTGAAAGTTGTACTGTTCTGTCAGCCACATCAATCAGGGGCAGGGCTGGAACTGAGTGAAACACCCCAGGCCTCATTAAGCACCTGAGGTTGTCAGGCCTCACATCCCCCTGCCGGATAGTGGCAGAGAGTGGTGGCCTGGCTGAGAAGACATAGATCTCCTGTGACTCAGGCAGGTGGAAAACCTCTGGAGCTTCTGCTCATTGGAGGTAACTGGGGTTACCAGTGACTGGGTGTGACAGAGGTGCAAGGAGGGGAAGGAGACATCAACCTTCCCAGACTAATTTATTTGCTGGGTGGGTACTTCTGACCTCACAGAACACTGGAGTGAGTCATACTCAAGCTGCCAGCAGACCCTCCATATCTAGTTGCCGGGGAACTTTTGAAGTCTCCCACCTGAGACCAGTGCTGACTGGGACAATTGATTTGGACCTCTTGAACTGGGGCAACCACCTGAGGACTATTCAAAGTGGTACCCACAGTATGTGGTTGAGGAAAGGTTTGATTTTCCTTTCCAAATGTTGCCTGTAGGGGGCAGAGTGACTTAATTGCTGGTAATTCTCCACAGTTGAGACTTCAACCCAGAGTAACTGATTCACTAGAGTAAAACAGAGACCAACTGAAAATAAGACTGAGCCACTTAGCCCCACCACACCATGAAGGTCTCCAGTTTCTCAGGCCATAGCACAGTAAGGGTCCTTGGTAAAGTTCTAGGGGGAAAGGTACAGACACCAGTCCCTTTTGGGAAAATGACTGGCAAATCACTACTCCTGGAGCTCCCAACCCAACGTCTCCTTATCTGCTCATCTAGCCAAATGGTATAAAATAATCATGGTGTGGAATCAGCAGAAAAGCTCGGTAACATGAATAACCACAGTAGATCAACCTCCCTCCACCAAGGAACGATTTGCCAGACACAACTGAAGATCTCCATTCATAAACAGATGGCTGAGATGTCAGAGACCAAATTCAGAATTTGGACTGCAAATAAGATCAATAAAATAGAGGAAAAGTTGGAACTAGAAATTCAAGGAAAAATTCAAAAGTTGTCTCAAGAATTCCAAGAATTCAAAGACAAAATCACCAAAGATTTTGACACATTGAGACAAGAATTTGTAGCCCTCAAAGATCTGAGAAATACAGTAGAATTCCTCAGTCACAGACTGGAGCAAGCAGAAGAAAGGATTTCTGACACTGAAGACAAAGCTTTCAAATACTCCCAATCTTTCAAAGAGGAAGAGAAATGGAGGGCAAAAATGAATCATTCTCTCAGAGAGCTCTGGGATAATTTGAAGAAAACCAATATTCGCCTTATAGGGATCCCTGAAAGTGATGAAGTGGCTTCACAAGGCAGAGTCTCTTCTTCATAAGATTATGAAAGAGAACTTTCTAGACATGCCAAGAGACTCCGAAATTCAGATAGCAGTTTCAGAACCTCACTACAGCTCAACCTGAATAAGGCATCCCCTAAGCACATCATAATTAACTTCACTAAAGTTAATATGAAGGAGAAAATTTTGAAAGCAGCCAGACATAAGAAAACAAAACCTATAAGGGGAAGAATATTAGAATAACTGCAGATCTCTCTGCTGAAACCTTTCAAGCTAGAAGAGGATTGGTCATCAGCTTTTAATCTCCTAAAACTAAATAACATTCAACCCAGGATCCTGTATCCAGCTAAACTGAGTTTCATTTATGATGGAGAAATTAAACACTTTAATGACATCCACATGTTGAAGAAATTTGCCATAACTAAACTAGCTCTCCAGGATATTCTCAGACCTATCCTCCATAATGATCAGCATGATCCTCCACCACAAAAGTAAACTCAATCAGAAACTTTTGATTACATTCCAACTTCCACAGTCCTGAAAGGATTAAAAATTTCCACTGGATGTTCAAAAGGCCCATCAATATTATCAATTGATGTGAATGATTTAAATCGTCCTCTAGAGAGGCACAGATTGGCTGACTGGATACAAAAACTCAGGCCAGATATCTGTTGGATACAAGAATCTCATCTTACCTTAAAAGATAAATATAGACTCAAGATGAAGGGATGGTCATCTATATACCAGGCAAATGGAAAGCAGAAAAAAGCAGGTGTTGCAATCTTCTTCACAGATACAATAAGCAACCAACCAAAGTAAGGAAGGATAAGGATGGAAACTTCATATTTGTTAAAGGTAATACTTAATAGATGAGATTTCAATTATTAATATTTATGCACCTGACCAGTATGCACCTCAATTCATAAGAAAAACTCTAATAGACACGAGCAACTTGATTTCCTCTAGCTCCATAGTAGTCAGAGATTTTAACACTCCTTTAGCTGTGTTGAATAGATCCTCCAATAAGAATCTAAGCAAAGAAATTTTAGATTTAAACTTAACCATTCAACAACTGGATTTAACAGACATCTACAGAACATTTCATCCTAACAAAACTGAATACCCATTCCTCTCATCAGCCCACAGAACATACACCAAAATTGGTCACATTTTAGGTCACAAGTCTAACCTCAAAAATTTTTTAAAAAATAGAAATTATTCCTTGCATCTTCTCAGACCATCATGGAATAAAAGGTGAACTCAGTAACAACAGGAATCTGCATCCTCATACAAAAACAGGGAAGCTAAATAACATTATGCTGAATGATAGGTGGATCATAGACAAGATTAAGAAGGAAATTACCAAATGTTTGGAACAAAACAACAATGAAGACATGAATTGTCAGAACCTCTGGGATACTGCAAAGGCAGTCCTAAGAGGGAAATTTATAGCACTGCAAACCTTCCTCAAAAGAACAGAAAGACAGGAAGTTAAAAACCTAATGGGGCATCTCAAGCAACTGGAAAAGGAAGAATATTCCAATCCCAAACCCAGCAGATGAAAAGAAATAACCAAAATTAGAACATAATTAAATGAAATTGAAAACAAAAGAATTATACAACAGATCAATAAATCAAAATGTTGGTTTTTTGAAAAGCTCAGTAAAATAGATAAACCTTTGGCTAACCTAACCAGGAAAAAAGAGCAAAATCTCTAATTTCATCAATCAGAAATGGTAAAGACGAAATAACAACAGACTCATTAGAAATTCAAAAAATCCTTAATGAATATTACAAGAAACTTTATTCTCAGAAATATGAAAATCTGAAGGAAATTGGCCAATACTTGGAAGCATGCCACCTTCCAAGACTCAGCCAGAATGAAGTGGAAATGTTGAACAGGCCTATATCAAGTTCTGAAATAGCATCAACTATACAAAATCTCCCTAAAAAAAAAGCCCAGGACCAGATGGCTTCACATCAGAATTCTACCAAACCTTTAAAGAGGAACTGGTACCTATATTACTCAACCTTTTCCAAAATATAGAAAAAGAAGGACTACTACTCTACACATTCTATGAAGCAAACATCACCTTGATCCCTAAACCAGGAAAAGACCCAACAAGAAATGAAAATTATAGACCAATATCACTAATAAATATTGATGCAAAAATATTCAACAAGATCCTAACAAGCAGAATCCAGCAACACATCAAACAAAATTATACACCATGACCAAGTGGGTTTTATCCCAGGGTCACCTGAACCCAAGGCTGGTTCAATATACGTAAATCTATAAATATAATTCAGCACATAAACAAATTAAAAAACAAAGACCATATGATTCTCTCAATTGATGCAGAAAAACCTTTTGATAATATCCAACATCCCTTCATGATCAGAACACTTAAGAAAATTGGTACAGTAGGGACATTTCTTAAATTGATAGAGGCCATCTACAGAAAACCCACAGCCAATATCGTATTGAATGGAGTTAAATTGAAATCATTTCCACTCAGATCAGGAACCAGGCAAGGTTGCCCATTGTCTCCACTGCTCTTTACTGTAATGAAAGTTTTAGCCATTGCAATTAGGGAAGAAAAGGCGATCAAGGGTATCCATATAGGGGCAGAAGAGATCAAACTTTCACTCTTCACAGATGATATGATTGTATACCAGGAAAACACTAGAGAATCTACTACAAAACTCCTAGAAGTGATCAAGGAATACAGCAGTGTCTCAGGTTACAAAATCAACACTCATAAATCTGTAACCTTTATATATACCAACAATAGCCAAGTTAAAAAATAGTCAAGGACTATTCCATTCACAGTAGTGCCAAAGAAGATGAAATATTTGGGAGTTTATCTAATAAAGGACATGAAATATCTCTATAAAGAGAACTACGAAACTCTAAGAAAAGAAATACCTGAAAATGGTAATAAATGGAAAAACATACCATGCTCATGGCTGGGAAGAACCAACATTGTTAAAATGTCCATAGTACCCAAAGCAATATATAATTTTAATGCAATCCCTATTAAAGTTCCATTGTCATACTTTAAAGATCTTGAAAAAATAATACATCGTTTTATATGGAATCAGAAAAAACCTTGAATAGCCAACACATTATTCAGAAATAAAAACAAAGCAGGAGGAATTGTGCTACTAGACCTCAGATTATACTATAAATTGATAGTGATCAAAACAGCATGGTACTGGCACAAAAACAGAGAAGTAGATGTATGGAACAGAGTAAAGAACCAAGAGATGAACCAAGCTTCTTACCGTTATTTGATCTTCGACAAGCCAACTAAAAACATTCAGTGGGAAAAAGATTCTCTATTTAACAAATGGTGCTGGTTGAACTGGTAGGTGACCTGTAGAAGACTGAAACTAGACCCACACCTTCCACCTTTAACTAAGATAGACTCTCACTGGATTAAAGATTTAAACTTAAGACATGATACTATAAAAATACTAGAAGAAAATGCAGGGAAAATCTTGAAGAAATCAACCTGGGTGAATATTTTATGAGGAGGACTCCCTGGGCAATTGAAACAGATTCAAAAATACACTACTGGGACCTGATCAAATTAAAGTTTCTGCACAGCCAAGAACACAGTTAGTAAAGCAAGCAGACGGCCTTCAGAACAGGAGAGGATATTTGCAGGTTATGCCTCTGATAAAGGTTTAATAAGCAGAATCCACAGAGAACTCAAACATACTAGCAAGAAAAGAACAAGTGATCCCATCTCAGGGTGGGCAAGGGACCTGAAGAGAAACTTCTCTGAAGAAGACAGGCACATGGCCTACAGATACATGAAAAATTGCTCATCATCCTTAATCATCAGAGAAATGCAAATCAAAACTACTTTGAGATATCATGTAACCCCAGCAAGATTAGCCCACATAATAAAATCCCCAAACCAGAGACGTTAGCGTGGATGTGGAGAAAAGAGAACACTTCTACATTGCTGGTGGGAATGCACACTAATATGTTCTTTTTAGAAAGATATTTGGATGGTACTTAGACCTGCCATTCGATCCTATAATTCCTCTACCAGATATATATATACAGAAGACCAAAAATCACATATAACAAAGATATTTGTACCAGAATGTTTATTGCAGTACAATTCATAAATGCTAATTCATGGAAGAAGCCCAAGTGCCCATCAACCCATGAATGGATTAATAAATAGTGGTATATGTACACCATGGAATATTATGCAGCCTTAAAGAAAGATGGAGACTTTACCTCTTTCATGTTTACATGAATGGAGCTGGAACATATTCTTCTTAGCAAAGTATCTCAAGAATGAAAGAAAAAGTATCTAATGA